>VXBB01018022.1:3559-30372 GCA_013399915.1 Illadopsis cleaveri | reverse complement strand
TTATGTATATAATTATAGCAGCTTTTTGAACATTAGGCAGGGCTGAAAATTACTGATAAGCACAGGAACAGGGAACAATTTAATCACTGCATTAAAAATCTTGTCTGGGACATTTTTTGATTTCCACAGAAGACTCCAAAGCAAAAGATTAATATCAGTCCAGTTTCCAAATATTGGGACCCCCTGCATCAGCTGAGTGCTGTCACAGGTTCACTGGTGCTGCTAATTCATCATAGCAGTGCTGTGGGAATCTTCCAGAGTGTTTTTACTTTAGATACATATCCTCAGCCATTAGACCCTGGACAATGCATTTCGAAGGGGCAAAATCCCCTGAAATATTGCAGAATTCGTTGCAGTTCACGTACAAATTAGAGAACATCAGGACTAGGACTCAAATATTATCCAATGCAAAAAAATATTTGCAGCCCATAAACAGTAAAATTGTCACAGAAATATGCTTTCCCTTGCTGCATTGTTTGGGGAGCTTTTGTGGAAAGATGGTGGGATTGGTGAGAGAATGTGCTTTTTTGAACATATAGTATACATTCCTTTGTATAAGGCTTCCACAGATGAAAGTGCTCATGGTAATGTACCCCTGTGACATTCTGTTTGAAAATATTACTCTTTCTTCAAAGAAGAGAAAGGGAGAAGCTGTAGCTTTAAATTGTATGAGCATGGGAAAATCAGACATGGTAATAAAAGTGGATGTTTGAGTGTGTCAGATAAAATTTATTAGATAGGGGTCTCCAGCTCAGTGCATTCCTATGCAAAATTCTTGGTCAGCTGCCAGAAAGTGAATTCTGAGCATTAGCACAGTAGAAAATATTTATATTGGTGTAAGGCTGCTGGCTGTGATATGCTTCTACTCTTTTAAAATAGCTTGCCACAAATTCAGAGACTTCAATAGAGGTCAAACTGTAGGGAACTACACAATTTAATGAATCAATTATATGCTTCCAGACAATCAGTAATACCATTGTGGAAAAAATGTATTATTAACATGTGAAAATAATTCTGTAACAACACATACAGTAGCAATCAGGGTTATGTTTCTAAAAACGCTCAGTCAATCTAATTGCTTTCCCAGTAAAGTCAGCACAACAGAATCTCTTTTGGTTTGTGCCTTTTTTTTTTTTCTTTTTTTTTTTTTTTTTTTTAACATTATCTCCAGTATAAATGACTGTGTGAAGACATTCCTCAGCACACCTCAGCTCTGGCTTGACTTAGATACTACTGCCAGATCACATTTCATTATAACTGAGCGCATGAAAAAGAATGTCAAATAATTGCCAAATATATTCCATTGCTTTTACTTGATGAAGATACACACTTCCTATCAGTGGTAAATTCTATTTGTAAGGAGTAGGGCTACCTCAAGATTATTTTCTGTTCGCATCTGAAGTTTGGCCCAAATTCTGATAGTACCTTTTCAAGGTTTCTCTAAAACTGTCCCATTTGAAGGAGAGACGCTCCTCCACACACAACTTTGGCACAAAGACTTGCCAGGAGCAATATTTCCCTGAGGCAGGTCTCTCTTTCCTATGATTTGCTTGTAACTGTAGCACTCATGGATATTTCCCTTGAAATTTAAGAGAAAAAGCCCCTGCCCTATCAACCTCCTGCCCAAAAGTGCTTTGCTGTGCCACAGGAACCAGACGTCTCTGGGTTTGGTGGGGTCTCATAGGGGAGTATGAACAGGCAGAGGTAGAGCAGAGCTAAAATTCACCAACTGAACTGCTATTTCTCCAAGGAATATTGACACAAAAATAAAAGGCTGACCCTAAATCTATTCAGTCTTAGCCAATTTTGCTCTCAAGAAATGGAATCAAAATCATGTATCAACCATCTCATAAACACTGAGGCTGCAACTATTCTTTCCTAATATGTATTTTTTTAACTATGATCCTGTAGGCAAAATGGCAAAATAATTCCTTGTTTATTTGGGCTTTTGACTGCACTTGATCCTTGAGAATTTATCTTTTAGCAACAGGAAAAATAGAAGATCGATATAAGGTCTTGATTACCCTGTCATTTTTAGAGCAGAATGCTTTTTACATTTTTGGTTCTGGTTTCCTGAGAAGTCATACTTCTTTTGTTTTACAAAGATGCTCACCTCAAATCTCTTTTTATTTTATATTAAGCAAGACAGAAAAAAATTTCCCAGCATCAACCCCAGCTTCCACAAAATATTTGTATCAGTCAGATTAACAGCTGTTTGGTGAATTTAGACTAATCACAATTTCCCGTTCATTCAGATTCTGGAATTTAAGAAAATATCCAGCTAACTCTCAATTAAAACCAACATATTCACTTCACAGAAATTTTAGAAATACACAACTCAAACACAAACTGAGGGCCATGTTCCACATCTGGTTCTCAAATTTTAGAAGAAAGATGTAATTTTTCACAGAGTTTGAAAGGACCATCCAAAAATAGAACCTGGACGTATATATAAATAGAGAAACTGGACTGAATGATAAATTAGCTACTCTCCTTATGCACATTACTAAGTCAATATTAATACTTCAAATGAAAAATGAATGTATAATAGAATCAAAAAATAGTTTGGGTTGGAAGGGATCTCCAAAAACCATCTTGAAAAATAATGTCATTGATGGGAATGGAACTCACATCTAACACCATCAGATCTTGCTGGACTAAGTCACAAAGATATTTTCTTAATGCATTTTAGCAGCAGCACATCTTAGTTAATCAAATATGCATGATTCCTTAAGCTTATTTAGGAGTCTATTGGGAACAAACATATATGGAAGCTGCCATGTGCATTTAGACTGCTGTGCTGTAGCTGGTGCACGGAATTCCTGGCAAACAGAGAGTAAAATACGCCAAACCTCTGTCAGTGAATTTTAAGCTAACATGTCTTATCTTCTAGTTTTATCAAGAAAACTGTATTCATTTGCATCATTAACACTAATTCTTTCCCCTCTGTAGTAATTCATTAAATGTATGTCATAATTTAAACACAGCAAGCAAAAAACCAAGAAGAAGCCACACTCCTGCCCTGAGAACTGCAATACATGTCTGTCTTCATTTTCCTCTCCTGATTTGCAAACTCACAGGTAGCATGTTATCTCTCTCTTAGAGGAAACACTCTTCTCATCAGACAAGTCATTTCTGAGATGGAAAACTCAAAATAATGTGCTCAGAATAGTAACTGAACCACACAGTTATTTGGGAAGCTTAGCTGCCTCTCTCTAGAATGGATAAATCCATGAAGTAGTAAAACTCACTCTTCAAATATAGAGAAATTTTCCCTCCCAAATTGTAAGCAAAAATATTGTGTAAATGGTTCTGTAGGATTCTGTAGTCTCATGAGAATGGATTTATTTGTAAAGTGAATATGTATGTGAGGAAGGATATTTTTATTTTTGCTTGCAATAAACAAGATTTTGTATATTGCTTCAAAATGTACTTATTTTACATCTGTGGCAAAATTTCTAAATAGGACCAGCAGGTTTCAGTTCAGTTTTTCGTGTCTCAATATAATTTTTGCTTGTCTCATGAGACGCAGTGATGCATGCAAACCTAATAGAAGTTGCAACCACGCAGGACTTAATGTCACGAAAAGAAGAGTTGGAATTAGAGTAAATACCTACTCTAAAGCCAGAGGTACATTTCTGCTAGACTGAATTGGAGAACTTACTGGCACATTTCCATAAACATGACTCTGTACTAGGAAATAGTTAATCTTTTATTACATTGGATAGCCTTGTGGGATTGCTTTAGTGATTCATTATAGAAATCAAAGAAAATTCTACAGTATTGTGCAGTTTGGCTCATCCAGTTGGAAAAATCCTAATGATCAAAAAAGCATGTGTTCTTACTCAGATGGGTTTTATGACATGACTGTAAAATGTACCTACCACAGTTTTTCATTGTTTCACAGTCATTTTCAGGTTTCTATTGTTCTGCAGCTAAAGCCATGACTGTCCCTTTGCTCATTGACATGAGTGACAACTACATTTACATCTACCAAAGAGGCATGATTAATTACTACGTTTCATCAATAAAGTTTATTCTTTAAACCTATAGAAATTATAGCATTGCATTTGAGACATGGGTCTGAACAGTATGTCAGCTTTTCAAACATAGACAACAATGTCTGAGAATTTATAGCTTGGCAGAAAGGCCTTTTTGAACTAAATCTGAACATTTATGCTAGTAATCCAGAAATCATTTATTTTCTGATATCTGCCAGCCTTACTCAGACAAAGTAGTGCTTCAGATATACGAGTTACATTCATTTCAATGGGAATAAACAGGTAGGAAAGATATTCTGAATTATTTAAAAACTTGATTTCAAAAATTTAATTCCTTAAGAGGAGCAGCTGAGGACACTTGGCTTGTTCAGCCTGGAGAAGAGGAGACTGAGGGGAGACCTCATTGCAGTCTGCATCTTCCTCATGAGGGGAAGAGGAGGGGCAGGCACTGATCTCTTCCCTGTGATGACCAGTGACAGGACCTGAGGGAATGGCCTGAAGTTGTACCAGGGGAGGTTTAGGCTGGATATTAAGAAAAGGTTCTTCACCCAGAGGATGTTTGGGCACTGGAACAGGCTCCCCAGGGAAGTGGTCACTGCACCAGCCTGACAGAGTTCAAGAAGTGTTTGGACAATTCTTTCAGGCACACGGTATGATCCTTTGGGTATCCTTCAGAGACCCAGGAGTAGAATTTGATGATACTGATGAGTCTTTTCCAACTCAGGGTGTTCTATGATTCTGTGATTCTATGATTTTCAGGAAACAAAGCTAGAACAAAAAAAGGCATGCTTTTATTTTAGCAAAGTTTTTAAAAGAGACTTATTGAAGAAAAAGTGGAGGGTGAAATTTAAAAATATTACTGATATCCAAAAAAGTTTTCAAATTGAATCCCATCTGTTCAGGTCTGGATTCCAATGTATGTAGTTACCTTTTGGTAGGCACTTCACATTAATTGAGCTGTATTTTTGTATGAATTTATTATAATCACATTTGAACAGAGCTCTAGTAATAATGAAAATGGTTCATTCCTACTATGCCTGAGAGAATAGAGGTTTTATAGAACCCAGTGGAATTGCAGACATGCTATTTCTCACAGGAATGACTGCAGAAAAGGAGAGAATCTAGGGGCTGGATAGCATGTCTTAAATTCCCAGGTCTTTGAGTAATTCTTTGCCAGTAATTCAATTACAAAAATCCTGAATTTTCATATCCAATGGCTACCATGTGGTCAAGGGAACTGTCCATCTTTCATTATAGCAGAAAAATCCAGACCTCTCTGGACACCATCTGCTTCTTGTTTTTTTGGAATTTCCTTATATTCCTCCTATCTGTGGACATTTCCAAACCATATTTTCCCAGTCAAGCCCCAGACTAAGCACTAAACTCATGTTAAATTTTGAGCTGCCATTTGGCATACTAATTGAAGAGCAAGGCTTAACATATGCTTTCAATGTTGCTACAGCCCCTCAATTGTCAAATAACTGCCATGATGTTCCAGTCTCTTTAGAGGAGATTATTCACTGCATTAAATGTTTCAATGAGATGAACAGTTCAAAAATACACCCACTGCAGTTATAACACGAAGTGATAAATAACTCAGAAGATTTGAGTCTCTGGTTTCTGAGTGCCAGTAATGCTCCATTGCTAGTGTGCTTGATTGAAGAGGGGTTATTATAAATCAGAGATTACAGAAAACAGAAACGTGTCTTATTGGCAGGTAGTTTTCCATTTACAAGCATAGAGGTTTGTAAAGAACTAAAAGTGAACCAGAGTATAAAATGCTACGGACAGATAAAAAAGGAGAAATTTTTGCAATCTGTTGAGACCAAAGGTCAGCTAAAACTTTACTCAGCCAGTGAGAGCTTGAGCTGTAAGAAACTCAGGTTGTACACAAGCTCTCATGTCACCCCACAGTAGGGATCAGATCACGGCCCTCTGAGCCATTTCTGTGGATCTGCTCATATCTACTCTGTGCAGGACCAGTGTCCCCAGGAGCAGCCACCGCTGATTGACTGCCAACCATAGATTTGTGCCTGGCACCTGTGGATGCTTTGTTTCTGCACTTGTTCCCATTCTCCAATTCCGCCCCCCCATCATTTGTTGTCCAAGCAATGGGCATTTTTTAGGGTTTCTTGCTATTTTAATGTCACAGAGAGTTGCCATATTCTTTTAAGAACTATTCTGTGACACCATGAGAAAAATTCTACACTCTAGTAGTCTTGGCTAAAACTGAAGTGCCCAATTCTTTTCTTTCATTTCTTTCTTCCCACTGGTCTGGGATGTAATTGGGTCATCTCAGAGTTTTTTTTAAAAATTGGGGTTTGCACCATTGTCTTAGTTTCTACAATTCAAACCTCACTATTCTCATTAACAACTACTAGCACAGAAGGTAACATCTACAGTGCAGCCAGCATAATTATCTTTCCCACTTCAGGTGTGGATCCTGTGGTTTGATTGATGTGAGTGGTAAAACTTGCTTGTGCTGAGACATTTGCAGAAAGGGAATCAAAGGTGTGGCATGTCTTTGGTTAACAGCTCACTATAAATTAGTGTCCTGTGTTGTATTTTGTTTTAGCTTACTTGATTTTAAGTAGGTGATGAATACTTAGTAAATGCACAAACTAAAATATACACACTGATGTCTGGTTGTGTGGCTTTCCATGCCGTGCAACTGCAAAATCAAGGGCTCTCCATGATGGAAACAATGCAGGAGTCTGCAGCACCCATGTCTGTCATGCTTAATGATGAATTAACTCCAGAACCTCAAGGTGGTTTGGAACACATTTTCTTTTCCACTATAATGTTTCATGAAGTCTGAGTTGTTGCAATCTTTTTTTTCTGCAGATGTTGCTGGCAGTGCTACACCCCATCTTCTTATTGATATGGTAGAGGTGATGGAAAGGGAACGTGGAACTGGAGTGGGTCATTCTTCTTCCTTGTAACCAAAAAATTTACAAGAGAAATATTGTGGACTCACTTTGAACAGTTACAGAACCAGTACCTGAAAATACTTCTTGGGAGCTCTGCTCCCATAATTCTTTTAAAGCCTTTGTCTCTGAAAAGGACACACATGAATAACAAGTCATCACGTGTAGTGTGAGGTGGAGTAACATAGGACAATGTTTTGTCATATCTTCAGTACATATATATGGCATAACATGCTTCCTGTGATTTGGTAGGGGTGACAGCTCAGTAACCTCTCTTGCTTGCTCTGCTGCACACCAGATTAGGAGCAGTAAGCATCACCACTATCTCCCTAATCCTGTGCTTGTGGCTGTGGCACCAGCTGTGGCAAGAAAGAGAGAAAAACAAAGCAAGATAAAAAACCTGATTGCTAGAAGCTAACCCTGAATTCTAAGGAGTCCATTTATCTCATCCGAATTTAGACATGGGATTCAGCTCTAGTTTAAAACAATTTGGTTTCTACACATGAGCTAAATGCCCAAGTTCCCATTACAGGCAGTGGACATCTAGCGACAGCAGCCTGGAGACCCAAAGCAGCTGGCAGCAGGATTCATTTGCCTTATTATCAGCATCTATTGCCATTCCAGGTGCCCTCAGGAGTCTTGCCTGGCCTCCACCTGCTGATTTGGAGGGGATGAGTCTCCCACCAGTGCTGGGTGAGGAGCCCTAGCAGGACTTCACCCGTTCTCCTGAAAATGGCCTCAGGAATTCCGGGTAAAGTGAACACTGTTGGCATTTCCATGTCGAGACTCCTGTGATGGAAAAAGAGAAGAAATCAGCATTTCTTGGAGATAATACTCCCAAGCTATTCTAGGCTCTATCTTGAAATTATGCCATGAAGGAATCTGAAGGGATTTATGTACTGGGTTCCACATTAAAAGCCCTGAGGTATCCAGGACATCTGTATGGGACTGGTAGGTATGATGCTGGGCCCACAGGAGATGTGGAGTCTTTCCCCAGCTGCCAGAGGCCAGACAGGATGCCCTTGTTACCTATAGATGCCTCTCTCTTGTGACTGAGCCTCTACTTCTCCTCTGACCCACTGAGGTGCAGCTCCTCTTCTGCACAAACAGCTACAGATGGGTGGGATGAATCCTGACCCAATGGCTGTTTCCAACACCCAGAGACAGGGGCCGTAAGTAGCTGATGAATTACAACTTTCCTATTCCTGGCACCTCATTTGGTCAGGGAGACCCAAGGCCATTCAGCTGCCGTGGCATGCAGGGATCAGGGAAGCAAGCAGTCAGTTTCCCAAAGAGCCATCACGCCTGGGGTGCAAGTCTACCTCCTTTCACACCACTCCTCTCAGTCTGTGCCATTGTTCAACAGCAATCTTCCGGAGAGCACACCCCAGCTGGCAGCACCTGCTGGCCCTCTAGAAAGCCAGGCAAACAGCAGGAGAAAATAAGAGTAGAAACCCAGACCTACTTCAACAGTTTCACTGCAGCAAATTATATTGCAAAGGGCCTAGTTGGACGTGAAGGGAAAGACTGAAAAGTAGGCTTAAAGGAGAATATAATTTTATGCTTAGCTACAGGGTGTTCTACCTCAGGAAAAATGGTAAGGAAATTAATTTAGAACATTTTATGTATTTATATATAGTTATCTATATTTGTATTGTTTATATACACATATTATATCTGTATTTGATACATTTATAAAGCATTAATATTTTACATAAATGATATTCTATATAAATTCTTTATATTTTTATGTAAAGTAATTTATTCATGTGATCTATCTCTGTTTAAATTAAAATTTAAATATAAAACTATATTTATATAATCAATACATTATTTCTATATGGAAATCTTTAGGAAACTAGTTGTTGTAGCAAAAATAAAAAATTAAGGAAGCAATGGAATAAATTAATGGGAATGAGACTGCAAGTCTAGTGCTAATAGAAAAGCAAAGGATGTTTATTTAAAAGAAAAATGGAAATGCAATTATTCAAAGTGCAAGAAAATAAAATCTTGAGAGTAAAAGTACATACGAAAAGTTAATAGAAAAATACATTTGAGTTTGGGGGGGACTGGCTAACCATGCTAATAAATAAAAATGGTATTAAGTTTCAGTCCCACTGATAATAAGTTTAAAAAGTAAGTTTAAAAACTGCTGCTGTCTTAAATATCCTTGTTCACTAGCTTTATGCTAAGAAGCGGATTTTTTAAGAAATTTGTTTGTTGGAAACCAGAGTGCCTCTGTAAAGACCTGTCTCATTGTACTACTACAGCAATTGTAAATGCAGAGCTCGGTTTGTGAAGAAACATTTTAAGGGTCAGGTTTTTGCTGACATGTGAAAAGGCAGCAAACACAGCACCCAATAATAGTGCTCTCCAGCTACTACTGAACCTAAGCTTCAGGGAGTGACCCAGACATGAAAGAACTTAGACACTGGCAGACAAAACCTGCAGACCACTATTATCTCTTTGCCTCCTACATCTCCTCTGTGGGCTGGTATCTGTTATCCATTGTTTCATACTTTGCATGAAACACAGCCCACCAACTCTAATTCTCTAGTTAGGTGCTTCAGCAATGGCTCACTGAAATTAGGTCCCTGGCACTGGATGGGCAAAAGAAAAGGGGAACAATTTCATCAGCCTAAAATAACTGAAGTTTCCTGAAACTGAAGAGGGACTTCCAGTACCTTTGAAAACCCACAGAAGTTCTAGCCAGACAGACTTCAGGCTTTCTCTTCATGACAGTATGAGAAATTCAGGCCCATTCAGAAGGTGAGCAGTCCATGAAGTCATGTTTCTGTCTCTTTGGCTGAAAGGCTGGACACCTGATGGGAATGGGATTTACCAGAGCAAATCCAGTGAAAGATCACAAAGTTGATACAGGAGCTAGGAGGATCTTTCATAGCCAAAAAGGATGTGAGAGCTAGAAATTTCCAGCCTAGAGAAGAGATACTCAGGTGGATTTTATTGAATATAAGTACCTGAAGGGAGAGAATGAAGATGGGGGAGCCAAGCCCTTGTCAGTGGAACCCAGTGACAAGAGAAGGGGCTATGGGCACAAACTTAAACATGGGAGATTCTGTCTCTCTCTCCCAGGAGACAATTTTCCTGCGAGGGTGATCAGGCAATGGGGTAGGTTGCCCAAACAGATTGTGGGGTCTCTGTTCTAGGAGATACTCCAAATCCATCTGGACATGATCCTGGCAACTGGCTGTAGCTGACCCTGCTTGAGCGGGGGGTTGGATTTGTTGACCTTACAAGCTGCCTTCCAGCTTCTCTCGTTCTGTAATTCTATGATCTCTTACATCTCACTGACCTCACTTGCCCCATCAGATATGGAACATATGGATCATAAACACAGGACCCACTGCTGACATGAGAGCCCTGTAACTAGGGCACTGCCCCAGACCTGGACCCACCTCCCCAAAATCCCTGAGCAGGTCCTCCTAGCCTGTCTTCACAATGCTGCGTTTTGAATCTGGATTAGGTTGCAAGCAAGAGGGATGTTCAGGTCGTTCAGATGAGTAAGGCAGAACTCAGCTTTTCCCTCTTCTCTTCCCTTTTTAAAAACTCTTTGTTTTTATCCATAATGACACCTGTGCATTCAAGACTGCAGTTCCTGGAACACCTTGCTGTGTCATAGAATCACCGTTCAGGTTGAAAGGGTCCTTAAAACTCAGCCAGTTTCAACATCTCTGCTTTTTTTTTGTGGGTGGCCATGTATTGGCTCACAGTGAGATCAGGAGCAAGTACCTTCAGTTTTGAGGTCCGTGTTCTGGTTGGGTTTGGGCCCTTGGCAGGAGTTCATGTCCCAGCACTCCTGGGAAAAGTAAGTCCTGATGTCCTGCACCATCCAGATGGGGAAGACAGAGGTCAGTCTTGCCAGAACAGGGCACAGCTATTGGTTAAGGAACGCCTTTCCAGCTAAAAAACTGCATGTTCCCCAGGGGAAAGACAACAGTTTTATTCTGTATTCAAACCATCCTGTCCTGCCTGGCCCAGGGCAGACGCTCCCTGGTGCTGCTGTCAGTACAAATGCGAGTAGCAAGCTGTGTCTGGAAACCAACCAGTGACAGGAGAGCAAAGAGAAAAGAGGAGTCCAATCAACCCTTTACAACTCTTAATTTGCTACTAGTTTTTTCAGCTAGAAACTGACAACGGTGTCAGTCAGCAATGAGAAAGGTACAAGTACTGCACTAGGGATGACAGAGACATATTTTTAATGATTGAAAGGCTCTGACTCAATGGGGAAGCAACTTCTTTGACATTATACAGCACTGTAAATCAAGGTAAGTTTTGGGGACATCCCATAAACAAGCCAGTTCTTTTCTGACTCAATCTTTCCTAAAATTTTCTAAAAGTTCCAGATTGAGCCAGACAGTCTAAATCCTATTAAAGTCAGTGTATTAATGTAAAAAGGAATGTTCCTTGGACTACAATAAGGTTTCCTACCAATTTTCCTTTGATTATATTACAGATGACAGTTTATAATAGAACTGCAGACTAAAGTAACACGGAAAAAACCCATAAAATTTAACATTTATATTTTTCCAACTCCTTGTCAGACATCAGAGGGATTTAAAAAATTTAGCAAGGAATTTACAGCTTGACACAATCACATGTGCAGTAAAAATAATATAAATATCAAAAGTAATCTCCTTCATTACATCCTTCCCCCACCTTTGAAAAGAGCAAATTGGAGAAGTATTAAAAAATAACTTGGACTCCCAAGGTGAAGCTGACAATAAATACAAAAAGTCACAGCGAAACTTTTTTTTTCTCACTGTATGAGAAGGCTTAGCCAGTACATTCTCTGTATGTCAATGGAATACTCTTTCTGAAAAACCTGTGCATAATGTGTCTACCACCTTCTTTTTTTTCCTATAGGTAATTCTATACAAGGGCCAAGGAGCTTTTAGAAGAATATGGGTTCCTTCAAAGACCAGCAAAACGTTTAAACATCATATTTCAGCTAGGAGTTTTTCAGTGAATAGCTCATTAAAAACTGCGGGCGTAATCACTCAAGTATTTCTGCGTGGGAGCAATTTTAGGCAGGTGTGTTGTACAAGGTACTGCTCTGAGAACATTCACATGAGTTAAATTATTCTTTTGAAAATCCATGGACTGGGCCAGTAACCGCATCACCATATTTTCCGTGGCATTCTCAGTGGCACAGGTGGCGTCACTGCATGGAGAATATGAATATTTCTTTGGTGTTGGTTCCTTCACAGTGGTGCTTTACACATTCAACACACAGCCCTTTTGTACGTCTACCTTTTGGTAAAGGGTGTAGCACTGTTTCGCTACATATATTTCTTTTCTTTTGTTAAAAACACAAGCAAAGGCATTCAAAATTGTCCCTGAGATTATTTTCTAAAAGGTTATTCATGTATATTAAGAGCAATTATATATATACCCATATTATACAGCTGAAGGGAAAAAAAATACGGCTTGCCTCATGTTATAATAATAGACACTTTGAGTAAAAGACATATGGAACAAGAAGATAGTATGCAAGCAATAGTTAAAAGCATGAGCAAGATGAGGACAACAATCTATTGGTAAACATTAAGCTCAGATAAATATAGAATTAAAATATCTTACAGATTTCTTGTAAAACTAAATTTTGGAACAAATAGAATTAACACAAAAAATACAGTATGACCATGGTAAAAAAAAGGCCTTTTTCTCTGATGAACCCCTCTTGATGTTCTCCCTGCATTCAAAGGGAATGAGATTGCAATACTTGTAGTTTGTAGGGACACATTTTTTCTACACAATTCTCTACCTAATTTTGAGCATTAGGTCAAACATTTAAACATTAGGTTAGGAAATATTTGCTCCATCCAAGACTACTCTCCTCGTTAAAGTCTTGTAGATGCTTTCGGCCCCTGGAGAATTTTTAGGCATAAGTATGAGGCAGGGAAATGAAAAATAAAAAAAGAAAAGAAATCCAGTCTCATCCAACTTGCAGTCCAGACAACAAGGAGCCTGATGATGTAGTGAATGCTACAGAAACTCAGTTTGAAATCTGATTGTTTCATTCAAAAAATCTCCATAGGTATGAGAGCAGCTTATACTCCAAGATATGAGATATCTAAAGCCAGGTGAAAATATTAAGCAATGGGGTTACGTGATTGCAGCTGGTGTCCTGTCTCGTATCTGGGAAGAATATTTCTGTTTCTTGTACCCAGAGAGGATTACAGACCTATCCCAAATTCCTCAGGAGTAAAAGCAAATCAAGAAAACTCAGGGCAAAGTTGAATTGTCTACAAAACCCTTGGGGTGTGAAATACTACAGGGACTGAGACAATGGAGAGAGTATGGAAAAGCACCCTAGAAGTGGATTTAAAAGATTGGGGGGAAAGTGTCTGTGTAAGAATGGGTGTCGTGAGAGGAAATGAAAGTGATGCAGAGAAAGCAGAATGAGACTCTGAATCCTTCAGGTGTTTTCTCAAGATATGGCTGGATGATCGTTCCTACATTCACAAATGTAATAAAGCCAAATGCAACAAGTGGATTTAATTGTAGCTCAGTGGTGCCAGGATGCTGTGCCTTTCAATGCCACAGCACTCAACACCTGCTAAATTTGTCTGGTGTCACCTTAATGGGGTAAGCAAAAGGCCCCTCTGTCCTGCAGGACCGTGGGAACGCCAGAGCCATTGTGGCACAGCCTGAGGTCAGGACCCCATCAGGCTCCTTTTTCCTTGGGGTTGGGTGAGGACACCAAAGGAAATATGCAATGTTGGAAAGACCCTTCAGGGTGTGTGAACAGCATCTTCTTAGCATGATACCACTGCTGGGCCTGTGGATCAGGCAGAGGCTCAAGAGGAACAGAAGGCAGAACCCCTGTTCCCCCCAGTCAAAGCAGGGCAAGGATAGGAGAGTTCAGGCAAGGCTGGTTGTCTTGTCTGGGATGCTGAAGGCAAAGAGAACACCATGAATTGATGGTATTCAGACTATTTCTTGGTCAGAAGAGTTCTCTTTCTGTCCGCTGCCAATGCAAATGCTGTCAGAACAGTCTGTTCAGTCCTAAAAAGATTGCATAACCCAAGTAAGAAAAAGTCCTCTTACTCTAACTATCCTGAACTTTTTGCCACAGAGCAGTGAGAAGAACAGGAAAAATGGTGAGTGATTTTCTTGCTGTTATGAGAATCAAGTACCCAATAAGCCACACCATCTCATTTGCTCTCAAGAGCATGTGTGACACCGAAAAAGGCATCCAGGTATCCAATCACAAATCTGTGTAGCAAAGTTTAGGAAAAGCTTACCTGAATCATCTTCAAAAAAACCCATAAATTGTGTTGGAACATTTTTTTTTATTGATGGTTGGTCTGGAATTTTTTAGTGATTTTTCTTGCTTACTTTTAGGAGGAATAATATTAGTGTTTGCAAACACATGGATATAACAAATCCAACCATCTAGATTATTTCAAACTAAACACAGAAACCCCCCCCACCCTTGTTATTTCCTTAAGCTGGCAAATAAATGTCTGCCAGAATCAGGAATTAATTCAAGTTTTGACACTGTAGCTCTGAAGCCTTGCATAATTATTTCTCTCTTGATTTTTTTCTAGACAGGCTGCCAGGTCACCATACTGTGCAATTACCATTTCCAATTCTCTGTAGAAACCAACATATTGGTGTCTATTTAGAAATATTATCATAGAAGAACAAGTACAATGCTGCTGAAAATGTCTTGATAACACCTTTTTTTCTTACTTAATTTTAAATTATTATGAACATTTAAATTATTGGTATAGCTAACCTAATATTTTATCATGGTCAGGCAACTACATTACACGGTAGAATCACACTAGCTGCATACCACCCCCATGTCTGCAAAGTATTATAAAGATCATCCTTCTTTAATTCGCTAATCATTCTTTAACTACAATTACAATGCTTATAAAACCAGAAACCTCTTAATATTTGTATTATTGTATTAATAATAAATTAATCAATAAATTACTCACGGAATCACAAGCAATAAATGCTTGGTTGACTTGAATATTCACTATAATTTATGCTCCTAGAGTTTGTCTAATGGGACTGTTATAATGGTATTGGGACATTGTTATTGTGTTTTATTAACTTGACTTTTCTATTTAAAAAAATTGTGAATTACACTGTGCTGCCTTCATACTGAGTCATACATCTCATAGTTAGTATAATTTTTTTTGCTTAGGATATGTCATTTTAATCCATAAAAAGTTAATCTAATGTTGAAATAAAGTTACCAAAGTAATCACTCATTGTACTTTTTTCAAAGCTTCAAACATTTTCAGATGTAATTTTCTAAGTAAAAATCTGCTGCAAGATAAAGAACTAGAGGAACCACAAGTAAATGTCAAAAAAGATCCACAAGGATTGTGAACCAGTCCCCTGCTCAATTATTCTGCCATTATGAACTGAGTGTGAACTGATGGTAATTGAAGCGAGAAAGGCACTAAAATATTTTCCAAAGCACCATCTGCAATGAATCAGAGGAATGAAGATAAAATGACAAGGACATTTAATGACAGGATTGTGCCCCTGCCCGCCTTTCTGCTTAAAAAGGTCTGGCCAAATTCCAGTTAGAAATGATCCCAGGACAATGAGTATACCATTCCTCTGTCACATGTAACTGGTTTTCACAGAGATATTTGAAGAATGCAGTTAAGCATCTCTTTGAAATCTGGACTGTTCTCAACCTTTCCAGTGCTCATGATACTCTGAGCTGATCTCTTTTCCTCATATCTTTTTTCTACCCTCAAAAAAACCCCAAACAAACAAAAAACCCCACAAAAACAAAAACAAAAAAACAAAAACAAAAACCAAAACAACAAAAAACAAAACAACAAAACAAAACAACAAAAAAAAAAACCAAAAAAACCCCCAAAAAACCACCAACAATCTGTATAATTAGGGAAGCAGCATCAATGGTAATGAATGTGCATTGGTATTACATCTCACAAGTAAATCAAGTGTATGCAGGATCATCCCAGTCATTCCTCCTCTTCCTCACAGCCCTCCCTACTCAGTCATCACCTAGTCATAGCCTCTCATAACACACCACAGACCCTCACCTGTGTTCTCCAAGTTTGGGAGCAATGCATCCCAACAAAGAGGATGTCAGGAAAAATCTCCAGGAGATCTGCAAGGATGAGAAAGGAGCAAGATCCTGGACAAGCACAGTCACCAAAAGAAAACCTACAGAAGGTGGAAACAAAGGACCAGTAGCCTGGGAGGAATACAGAGAAATTGTCTGAGCATTCAAGGATCAGTTGGGAAAGTTAGTGCCCTGATAGAATTCAATCGACCAGAGACACCAAGGGCAACAAGAAAAGTTTCTATAAAAGAAAGAGTAGAGAAAACATAGGGCCTCTCCAAAAGGAAATGGGAGACCTGATTACCTGGGATACAAAGAAGGTTGAGGTACTCAACAATTTTTGCCTTGGTCTTCACTTACAGGTGCTCCAGCCACACCACCCAAGCCTCAGAAGACAAAGGCAGGTATTGGGAGAATGAATAGCCACCTGCTGCGGGAAAAGGTCATGTTCAAGGACATCTAAGGAACCTGAATGTGACCAAGTCCATGGGGCTGATGAGGTGCATCTGTGAATCCTGAGACAGCTGACAGTGCTGCATCCAGCTCTGGGGCTCTCAACAGAAGAAAAAGACAGACCGTTTAGAGCCAGTCCAAAGGAGGGCTACTATGAAAGCAGGCTGAGACAGTTGGGGTTGTTTAACCTTGCCAAAGAGAAGACTCTGGGGAGACCTTAGAGCAGCTTTCCAGTACCTGAAAGGGGCTACAAGAGAGTGGGAGAGGGACTTTTCATGTAGGCATGGAATGACAGGACAAGGGGAGAGGCTTCAAACTGAAAGATTTAAATTAGATATTTAAAAGTTATAAAAGATAGGAAAAAATTCTTCCCTGTGAGGGTGGTGAATGACTGCCATTGGTTGCCCAGAGAAGCTGTGGATGCTCCATCCCTGAGAGTGTTCAAGGCCAGGTTGGGTGGGGATTTAAACAACCTGATCAAGTGGAAGGTGTCTCTGCCCATGGCAGTGGGGTTGGAAAGAAATAATCACTAAGGTATCCTCTGACCCAAACCATTATAGGATTCTATGAAACAAAGACTTCAAAAGACTGAATCCCTTTTGAAAGTAAGTTCTTTCAATGTTCAGTTCCGTTTACTGTTAAAAATACACTCCTTGTTTATAATCCTTTGATTCATTTTCTTGTGCAAAATTTCTTTCTCATGAAATTTCAGGTCATGATCCATTCATCTCTAAATGAACCAATTCTCACATAAATACTTAAATTTTCCATGTTTTTCAGACTTTAGGGCTTTCTTGTACTTTTTCTGTGGTGTGGGCAAAAAACTGAACAAGATATCATGCATTGCTAGAATGACAAAATACCGTGAAAAGCCAAAGTAATAGCTAGAAGCAATGGTATAATTTTGCTTAAATTGTGATGCAAAAAAAACCCCAACAAACCAGTTGAAAAAGTCTTTTTTATCTTGACTAGATTTTGGATTATGCTTAATAGATACCTCACATTTAAATAATAAAAACAATAATTCAGTGAAATAGAATGTATATATGTATCATATTGATTCCACTCTGTCTGTTATCTGATTACTTAAAATTAAGATTGGAAAGCATTTATAATTCTTTGCTGACAGGGAATAAGAAAACAAAATTGTTTCAAATCATGGGATGATGCAGTCTAGCTGGTGAGACCAGACTATACAAGATCATAGAATCATAGAATATTCCAAGTTGGAAGGCGTCTGTTAAAGTGATGAAATGTTTGATCTTCAGTTACCACATTGCATGGACATTCCTGCATAAAGGTTTTGGCTTCCTATCAAAGCTGAATATATTTATGGGTTTGCAACTCAGTTTTTCCAACAACAGCCTAAGATACTTATATCCCCATAGGTATATTTTATGAGAAATCTGTTTTGTTTGAACTACCTTCTCCCCTCCCTGATTGTCTGTTCACAACACTTACAACATAAATGTTTTATCTTCTGTTTTCTGAGTTAGTTCTGAATTAACATATCTGAATGTTATTGCATGAAATGGAGGACATGGAATTAAATTTTTACAGCAGTATACATTTTCACTGTTAATTGAAAGATGCAAATTGTGTCTCTCTTAACCTTTATTGACTTTTTTTTTCTTTTTGAGTATGTAGTGGCTCAAAAATCAAGACAATTCACTTGAATAAGAAATACTTCCATTAAACACACTGAAGATGTGTGGTTCAGATACAAGACACATAATCTGTATCATACTGGAATCTATTTAACCTTTTCATTTGAAAGACTCACAGCAAAAAGAAAAAAAATATGCAAGGTTTTAGTTCAGAGGCCTCTGAAGACACTGGGACATTTACCAGGCTAAAGTGAGAAGAGATTAGATTTTTAAACTATTCCATTTCTACCAGTACTTTAGGAAAGTGAAGTGTATTTCCATTTTAAGAAGCCACCTGTCATGCCATGCATAATCAGTGCTAAGGGTGAGATTAGCATGGGATTTTTCCACAGTAAATACAGCAAATACTGGCTGTTGGAGAAGACCAAAAGTATTTCTAATTTTGAGCAAACTCAACAGCCAGTTCTGGATGAAAAGAAAAAAAAAAGTCTTGAATCGGTAAAAATATTTTATTTCAGTATTTTTAAATTATCTAAGGACTTTTTTCAAAATAGTGAAATTAAATTTTTTTGTTTGTTTCCTCAGTTACAGAAAAAGAGGATTTGCTAGAGCAGGAGAGGAATGTAATGAAGGTAAATAGGAATGCGTAATGCAGCCACAAATGACAGGACTGAATAAAAAATGTTTGAACAAGCAAGAAAGCACTCTCCAGTTCAGAAAAAGGGCGCTGAGTCTTAGCCTGTGTAGGTGAACAGAGCCTGGGAAGCCTCCTGCCCACCTCTCCCCATTGCCCTGGCCATGGCTTTTGGCAGGACCTCTTTCCAGGTGATGTATGGAAATATCAGCAGTAAGGAATGGTGATGCAGAACAGAGACAGGCACATACTTGGCTCTGCTCCATGCCACTAACAGCAGATCTTTGAGACATTGCAGCGCCCCAGCAATCCTTGCTATAGGACATGCATAAATGGTCCTTGCTAGAGGATATGCATAAAGCCACAAGCAAATAGAGAGTAAGGTAGCAATTATTTGAAGTACAGGCTGCCTCACTGGTCTCATGAACTCCTCTAAAGGGAAAAAACCTTAAAATTACAGCAGTCAAAAGTTATGTATGAAATAAGCAGATTTTCCACATTCACATTCTGTATTTCTGCACCTGTATTGATATTCTGTATTGATAAATGAATTTATATAGTTGATTTCACAAAGACAGTGTATATCACTACCATCTGTGCACCAAAACTTTTAAAAAATATAGTATCAGAAAAAAGTTGGCATTAAAAAGTTCTAAATATGTGACTGAGTATTCCAGGCTCTTATAATTTTTTATTATATTAGGTTTTCATTAGAATTCAGTGTAGGGTAAGTAGGGTGCATTTCCAAACCTTAAAAGATCAGGCAAAAGAAAAAATGATAGCAAGTAAATCCTTATAAAAGCAATATCACATCCAGAAGAAACATGTCATTTTGGGTCTTCCAAATACTTTGAAAAGAATAAAATGTGGTTTGGAAAGAAGTGTGGTATGCTTTGAAATTCCAGCTGAAAAACCAAGGAAGAACCTATTTGTTTTCTTTTGTCTTTTCATACAGCCCTTCTGGATTTTTTTTTCTTTTTTGGTATCTGTAAAGCATTTTCAGACCATTTTGTATGACAGGTTGAATATACATCATTATTTTTGTTACTATGACAAATGAGATAATGGTAAATGTTTTGTCTACAATAAGGAAACTGCTATCAATTTATGTGGAATATGCAACAAAGCCATGGGCAAGCACGTGGTATTGTGGGGTGGGGATTAGCTGCTTTTGGTGCCGATTGACAGAAGAAACAAAACTGAGATTTTTATGGAGGAAAGCAGTTCTTTACAGATTTCACTTTGTGTCAGTGGCAGCAGACTTGTTGCAACAGATATCTGAGCATGACATGCAGGTGGTAAATCACTAAGTCACACTTAGTTGTCAATGGGTTTATGCTTTTAAGTCACCAATGGCTCTGAAACTTCAGAGATAATACTTACTTAGGGATGATCTGCAGCACTAGAAGTGAGGGGGGAAACACCCTCATCCCCCTGACATCTGGACCATGATAAGATTGAAAGAATCCCTGAGGTCAAACTTGGCCCAAAGAATCTCTTCAAACACCTGCATCTTAAAAGGAATTTTCCATCCTTTCAGCTCCCACTTTTCTGCCAAGGAAGTACAACAAATGTAGGAACATAATTCAATGTGATCTTTTCTTAAAGCTATGCATATCTTTCTGTCTCTGTAGTCTTTCCCAGAGTTCAAAAAATGAGAGAGTAAAAGACACACAGCAAGTACATGGTGATCCTTCCCAGCTTCTGGATGTTGATGGTTGGGAGCCTTTCTGCATTAAGGTTGCATTCAAAATGTTACAGTTAATAGCTATCAAGAGATTTATTTCTGAATAATCTAAAGAATTCCTTTTGAATCTATGTGTACATTTTTCCTTGACTCCATCTGACAGCAAAAAATGCTATGTTGTATTTTGAGCTGTGTAAAAATATATTTTTTTAAATTTAAAACTTACCTTCAGGTGTTGGAATCACTGTCCCTGGAGGTGTTTCAGGAAAGACTGGCTGTGGCATTCAGTGCCCTGTTCTTGGCATGCTGATGTTCAGTCATATGTTGAACTTGATGATCTCAGAGGTATTTTCCAACCTAATTAATTCTGTGATTCTGTGATTCAATTTTTACAAAGTGCCTCTAAAGCTCCTATGAAAAAAGGAGAACATTTCCATTTTTTCCATGTCTTCCATATTAGTTATGATTTTATATTCCTCTCTTGTAGCCTTCTTCTTTCCTTTTCCAAGTAGAGAAGCACTTTCTCTGATTTTTTTTTCCCCCAATAGTTTTTCACTGCCTGGAAGCAACTCCATAGATATTAGCATGCTTGTGACATTTTCCTTTATCTTTCTCAGTTGTCCTTTACCCTTTTGTGCAGTGATCAGAGTGAGGAGTACATCAAAGATCAACATGATAGCATAATATTTTTTCCTATTTATCAGTTCCTTTCTTAGTAATTTCTAACACTCTGATGCACATTTCTGCCACCCTAACCCCGCTGGTTCCCTGTCCCCCATCACTGATCACTGAGCTAGTGGGTTTGTTTGGGAAACAACCACAGGGACTTCAAGAAACTTCTCCTTGGTAGATATAATTTATACACTATAACTGCATATTTATCATTAAATATTTTTTGGCCTATGAGGCTTAGTTTGCATGCACTGACCTTCAGCTCCATTTTCCATTTTATTATTAAATCTGTTATGATTATGACATTCTGATGGACCTTTGAAATGAACTTTAGATTTGACTGTATCAAATAATTTTGTCAGAAGAGTTTGCTTCCTCATTATTCACATATTTTTCTACTTTCGTTGTGAATATGCTGAAGATATTTTATGGCTCTGTAAGCTTTCCACCATGAACATCACTTTCTTATCTCTAAGCATAATTTCCTACATCTTAGAAAACTATTGCTCCAAAAGGGTGTTTTTGTCCTCTCACAAACTACCTCATACCCATCTCCAACCTGAGGGACCCAGATGCCCAACTCAGGACCATCTCCTTTGTAAATGCCTTTGCTCATAAAAAGTAAAATAAAACCACATCAACAACAACAACAACAACAAGAAATGCAGATACAAGTTCAAAATCTGCCTAGACTTTTTATTTTTTATTTTTTAAGATGATAGACTCATCTGTCCATTAGATTTCAACTGATAGCTGTCTAATGAGACTGTAGACCAAACTGGGCAAAGAAGTTGCTTTTTCTAGAGTTTTAAAAGTTATATTTAAAGTGACAAAGTATGTAACATACTACCTATACACATCATACTTCTTATTGAATTAAAATTAGGCATTTATCAAAACCAGGTTCTCACCTGCTTGAAAGAATTCTTTAAATAGACCAGGTAAGCAGTGTGTGGAAATGAATGTAGAAAATGAAGACTAAATGATTCATCACAAATGTCTTATTCTTCAAGAGACAAAATATCTGTATGCCACCATTTCTTGTTATTGTGGCACCTGGTTATATTTCCCCATTTTTCACTTATTTACTTTTGCAATTAACTCCTTGTAGTGGTTGTATTGGGTGAAGCCTGAGCTCTGCTATAAGGGACAGAGGGTCTGGATGACTGCAAACCATCCGAGTAAGTCTGTGTCTGCATGTCTTAAATTGCCAGGTATTGGATTATCTGGTTCACAGGGACTGTACCAGCAGAACAATGGTTGTGTCAATGATAGAATTTCTAATGCAGCAACTTATTAAAAAAATTAGACTCAGGGAAAGTGTGTATCCATTTTACTTCATTTGTCTAAGTGATAGCATTTAGTAAGGCAGTGAAAAGGGATGTAAAATATGTTTTGCCCTACATTTATGAATAGTTCTCATGTTGTATGAATGGTAAGTGTAATTAGAAAAGAGCAAGGTATTTTCTGCCCAAAATTACACAAAATGCTCAGCTCATGTGGTTTACACTAAATTAGAACCAAAGTACCTTATGTCTTTATAAACCATGCATAATTAACTGGCAATGACTGAATTACTTCAGGATCAATATCAGTGATACAGCAGACAAATTGCAATACTAAACACAGAACATCAGCAAATACCTACAGGTTTCTAATCCCCCTTTACGGCTAACCCAGGACAGTTTTGGTTGCACAAACACACACCTGTATGTGCACACCTACCCACTGTTTGGATTACAAGTTCACCCCACAGAACATGACAAAGCACACAGCAGTGTGCACGCACCAGTGAGGATGGTCCCTGGGCTCAAATGCACATCTCTCAGGTGTGGGAACCCTTGGCATCTTCCTATGCTGTCACTCTGCATGGTTTTCAAGAGTAGGGGCTGTGTGGGGATCCCTACACAAACTTTTATGTTCTTCCTGTAGCCTTTCCCTGAGTCATACCATGCCACTGAGATGCAGACATACACCCACTGGCATGCAGAAATATCGATTTATACATATACATAAAAAGAAGAGCAGCATTTCAACAATGTTACTTTTGTATAAATTGGTCTATTCCTCAAAGGAGCTTCAAAACAGAATTCTTTGCTAGGGAACTCCTATCAGAAAGCTTGGAAAACTTGTAAAAATTCCTTATATTGCAGCTGTCTGGTTTAGTCATTGTCGTAGTCTTTCACTACTAACAGTCCCATTAAATAGTAAAGAGAGCAGAAAGATGGTTTTGTGGACTTGAAAAACAATTTATTCAGTTTGCTTTATATTTGATTTATATTAAAAAGTATAAATAATATATTTTTAAAATTAACTAAAAATAAAGCCTTTGAAAGTAAGGCTGTACATGATGTGATTTGAAACTAACTGTGCCACACCCTTGTGAACCAAAGGCTTCACCAAAATAGACTGGAGAGCATGGTCTGACGTGTTTGCACGGTACATGGCCCGTCCAATGCTTTCTGCTTTCAACAGAAGCCAGGAGAGTTAGGCAGAGCTTTTAAAATGCCTTAAGGCATGGAAATATGAAACAGTAATGGTAAACTGTAAAATGATTGACTTCTGTGGCTTAGTGGTAGCTGGAATTACGAGTACAGTATCCTTCACTTCTGGTGATCCAGGTGACGTGGCACATCCTGACCAACACCCTGCTATGCAGACAGCTGCTTCACTACCTCTGCCTCACAGAGTTGTTTGAGTTTGGGTGTGTTTGGGGGGTTTTTTAGACTATTTTTAAGTTATTTGGGGAGTGTGGATTTCACAAAGGCACGTACTCAGAAGTATTCATACTGTTTGCTAGAGCACCTGACAACAGGGCTGACACTAGGAGGCTACAGGACAAAGGTTGCAGTGCTTTTCCAGTGGCAAAAGCCTCCACTTACCCACTGGAGGGGCCTGATGTAAAACCATGGACATAGTTAGGGGCTTGCCAGGGTGAGAGACAGTTGCTGGTGGCCAAAGGGCCCTGCAACAATTTAGGTTGGGCAAGAAGTTGTGAAGCGAAATTTCCCAATCTTTTTATTCATCATTTCTGTTGAAAGGGTTGAACAACTGTTGTTGTTAATCAGTTGAAGAAAAGGGTTTAGTTTTGATGGCAGTTACACTGGTGTAAATCAAAGTGAAGCAGTGGAGTTACCCCATCATGTCAGGGCAAGTAAGGCTGGGCTTAGGCAAAGGAAAGAGGGGAAGACTCAGATTCCCTCTGTATCCTTATTTCAACTGTGCTTCATTTTAGCAACTGCTTTTGCTTCCTCCATATCATAAATATTTTATATTCTTTCAGCCGCCCAGTTCATCATTTAAACAGGAAGGCATTTAGCAGCGCTGTTCTCATTCAGCTTAAAGACGTACCTCAAGCACAAGATTAAATCCTCAACCGATGTAAAGTAACGCAGCCCCACTGGGTCTGGGGGAGCTGCTTCCACAAGTGCCAGCGGCGTTTCTGCTTCCATTACTTCCAGAAGAAGCCCCACATGCCCCTGGGAGCTCCCCCTGCACACCGCCTCCTCCCAGGTGGGCTCGGGGCTGTGCGGGGTCGTCACGCAATGGGCTTGTGCGGATCTCAGCCCGCCCTCCGCTCCTGCAGCCCCGGGCACTCCCTGCTACTGATATTGCCGTGTGCAGGCACCAAGCTGAGCTGCAGACGAGGCTGAAAATGGGCACCAGCAAGGCAGTCATTACAGCAGATTCCTTCTGAGACTGAAAGCATCTCACACTGCTGCTCACAGGCTCCACATCTCCACCACAGGCAACGGGAACAACGTTGGAGTTAGACTTCCCCATGACATCCCTGTCAAGCTGGCAAGCGAGCCGATGCTGCAAATCAGGAGGATCTTCACCTTCTGAAGTTACATTACTATTACAGTCATGTACAGCAGCAGTCACTAGTCCATAGCACCTGAGACCCAAACCAACCTAAAATACCTTCAGGTTTAGTTGGCCCTATGTTTTCTCCACAAAAACTTGTGCAACCACACGTTTTAGTTGGACTGCACTGGCTCACGTAAACGATTTATCTGAAGTTATCCTTTGGCATTACTTGAATGGGTGACCAGCCACATTCAAAACAAAATAGAGAACTGTATGTGGCATTCATCTTGAATGCAACAAATGTTTACCATAAGAAGAGAAATTGCACTCTTTAGGAATGGACATAATTTTTTTTTTTTTTGCTCTTGTTTTCTCTGCTCAACAAAGATAGGAAAACAGGGCTGCTAAATCATATCCACATGATAATTCCCGATATTCAAGCACTTTAGAAGTGTAAAATTGGATATGAATAGCAAAATATATGCCTTATATTGTATGCCTATATTAAGATACTTTCAATCTTCCAAATATTTTGAAATATCTCAAGCACTCCTGCAATGCCTAGTCATAACCAAGATAATTTTTAAGCAGTCTTCTCGAGCCAAGCAGAAGCATAGCCCAGCAAGTTGAGAGAGAGAATTCCTCAACACTTCATTAAGTCCGTGGTGATCTTCAAGTGTTTGGGCTTAGTCTGCACCTCTCTGGAGCGATGGGTTCTAAGCAGTGTATGGAAAGCAGAGCTTGTCCCAGGATTGTCAGCCACACTGACCAGCCAGCAGCTGTGCAACTCAATCCAGCCCTTTCTGGATTAAGGCAGAAAGAAGAAATATCCCTGACTGCATTCCTGCAAAGACAACCCTGCTCTCTCAAGTCTGTAGGGAGCTGGATGAACACCATAACCATACAACATCCCTTTCCAGTATGTCCATATTTCATGTCCAGCAAAACATTTGCTAGAAAGCCAGGGAAATGGCAAGCATAGATTACATTCTGCCATACTATCAAATAATTCACAGTGAACTGGAAGCCATTCAGGGAAGATGAAAATAAGACCAGAAAGATAAATCACTTACAATCATGTAAGCATGTCACAGACAATCTTAGGTGAGAGAAGAAAGGAGAAGAGCTATTTTCAGAATTGGATGAAAAAAAGGCAATAAATGAAGAAGAATTATCAGGGTTTGTTCTATAAAGTGGAAATACAAAAAAGGAAAAAGAATACTTTTAACTTATTACATCTGAAAAATGGAAACCAGCCACAGACTATGAAAGGCTTGAAAAATCTCCCTTAACAACAGACTACAGGCCTTTTAAGTTTTGGAGATTTTTTTTCCCACTGTATTTTGCTTTCCATTTCCTTTTTGTTTCTATTTTGTGTATTGATCCCAGCCTCACAAACTCAAGGCATTTAAAGAGTATTTGAGTTCAAAGGACCATTCACATGAATACGTGTGGGACAAGAGCTCAAAAAAGGGGGGAAGAAGGCAGAATAGTTTGCAAGCCTCTGAAGTCAGAAATTTATCTTCTCATCTATCTGTATAAGACCACCTTAGTATGAGATACTGCAAAAGTAATTGTGGATAGTTTGAAGGAAAGATTTCAAATGTAAAAATGTGTCATTTGCCTCAGAGTGAAGCTTACACTCGGGGGAACTGGGTAGCAGTCTGTAAATGTGCAAAGTGAATAGACCCCAAGGACAGAATACAATTACTTAGGAGGTAATGAGATGAGATTAAGAAGGGAATATTTAGACAGAATGCCAGGAAAAGCTTGAGCTGCTTGGAAGTGTTGAATAGTCTTTTAAGGGAAATGTGAAAGTACAATTACTTGAGGCATTTAAAACAGTGAGTACATCACATTTGCTGCAGGGAACACATCTCCCTTTGCAGGGAGGCCAATTGAACAATGCATCTAGGTTTCTACTCTCACTTTTT
>VXBB01018021.1:70647-84135 GCA_013399915.1 Illadopsis cleaveri | reverse complement strand
GTACCTGAGGCCATCCTGGTACCCCTGTGCGTCCCATACCTGAGGGGATGGCAGTGAATATTCCCATCAGGTTCTGGCCTGCGCCAGGGTACCCAGAGCCTCACAGTGGTGATGGGGCACGGGCTGGGGTCTCAGCAGGGTGGTGGGGTGAGAAGAGGGCTCCTGCTGCCCGGGGGTGCTGCCCGGGCTGTGGGCTGGGAAGGTGAACCGTATTTCCCGGTGCCTTCCCGCCGCCGCCGTGCAGGAGCGGCGTCTCGGATACCAGCGCTGTTTCCCGCTGGCAGCAGCACGGACACGATGCCACTTGTCTCTTTCGCTTCCCCCGGTTGCTGCTGCTCCTTTGACAGGCCGAGGCCGAGCGCTGCTCCCCGGACGGACGCCGGGAGCCAGAGCCATTTTCAGGCTGCGGCACAGCTGGTGCCTGGCGCCGCACTCCCGCTGCCGCCCTCCCGGGGAAGGTGAGCGAGAGGGAATTTTTAACCAATTCACTCGCTGACATCCGCATGCCGCAGCCCAGCCGTTCCTGCTGGTGGAAACATCTCCACGGGGGATCAGGGAAGTGATGCATTTAGAGGGATTCTAGCAAGAAATTGCAAAAATGCCTCCCTGGGGCCAAGGTAAAGGGTTGTTAGTGGCGGTGTTTATTCATGAGCAGAGCCAGCCAGGGAAGGAAGGATCTTGGAATTGCTCTGGGAACAGAGTGGGGAGGTGCATCCATTTGTCTCCCCACTCCACCTGCACTGACAGTTCCATGTCTGGGGGGAGAGCAGGTCCCATCCCAAGGGGGCTGAGGAGGGTGGAGAAATTTCCTTAGAGTGACGTGAGGGCTGGGACCAGCCAGGTATTTTGATTGCTGCAAGAATCCATGTGTGCCAGGAAGTTTGTAAATGGATGGGCAGGGAAGATTCTGATTGAAGACCCATTTCAGAATCAGCTGATCCAGGTGGTGAGAGGGAGCATTTCATGGATCAGTAGTGCTCTGTTTTGGGCAAAAGGGCGAAGAAGTGACAGAGCCCTGCCATGGTCCCTGGATTGTTTACGAAGTGGCTTTGTAGGTGAATAAATCTCTAAATCCCAGAATAATTTGGGCTGGAAAGGACCTTAAAGCTCATTTCATCCCACCATCTGCCATGGGCAGGGACACCTCCCACTATCCCAGGGTACTCCAAGCCCAATCGGGCCTTGGGCACTGCCAGGGATCCAGGGGCATCCAGAGCTGCTCTGGGCACCCTGTGCCAGCGCCTGCCCATCCTCCCAGGAACAATTCCTTCCCAGTATCCCATCCAACCCTGCCCTCTGGCAGTGAGAAGTCATTCCCCCTTTTCCTGGTACTCCAGGCCCTTGTAAATAGTCTCTCTCCAGCTCTCCTGCCCTTTCCCAGTCCATGGATGTTTGGAGAGCAGTGGCTGTGCAGGGTATGTCTGTGCCCTGAACTGCTCTTCTGCCCTGGCACCTGCAGCTGCACATTCACCTTCTTTTTTGGGAGAACTTAGTCCTTCCCTTTGCTGTAGCTGTGGTCCTGGGGCTGAGGCAGGTCCCAGACCTCTGACTGCCTGACAAACCTGGGTGCTGGCCCCATGGCGGCTGCAGTGGCTTTGGTGGGACCCCGAGCCTCGTGGTGACTTTGGTGGCACCGTGAGCACAGCAGCGGCTTTGGGGTGCTCCTACCCCGGGCTGCATTAACCCTTTCTCAGAGCCCTGCAGCCGGGCAGTGCTGGCACCCTGCGTGCTGCTGTGGCAGGGCAGGGTGTGTGGAGAGCACGGCAGGAATGCAGAATGAGATGAGATGTGACAGCCCATCTTCCAGGGAACATCGATGTAATCTGCACCAGAATGTGCTCAGCCAGCTGGAATCGCCGTCAGGCAGAGCTCAGTGCCCGGGCGGGACCGGCCCCCCCGGCCCCCCGAAGGTGGGGACGCGGTGCCCGGCTGCCCTCCCGTGTCCGGGGCAGACACTCCCTGCTCCCTGTCCGCTGCCGGGACCGGCCCCCATGGCCCCCCGAAGGTGGGGACGCGGTGCCCGGCTGCCCTCCCGTGTCCGGGGCAGACACTCCCTGCTCCCTGTCCGCTGCCGGGACCGGCCCCCATGGCCCCCCGAAGGTGTGGGAGCGCTGCTCGGCTGCCCTCCCGCGTCCGGGGCAGGGCCAGACACTCCTTGCTCCGTGCTCCCGGGGCAGCGCTCCCCGCGGGCCCCGGCCCGGCTCCTTGCACCCCCAAAAGCAGGTGGGGCACTGCCAGGGCTGAATCCAGAGTGCACAAACACGGGGCTCTCTGACCACGGGGGCTGCTGCTGCCCCAACTGCTCTGCAGGGACCAAAGGGTCCCAGGCCAGCCCTGCCCTGCACTGCAGGGTGGGTGAGTGCTGATGGATGGACCCACTGGGCTCATCTGGGTTAGGGCTGAGCATCTCCAGCCTCAGGAGCATCTCCAGGGGGTGCTGGGGAAGTCGGCTGGCAGGGGGCTGGCAGTGAGACAGACAGTGGGGAAGCAGCTCTGCCTGAAGGGCTGGGCTGCCAGGGACTGCTCCAAAGTGTCACTGCACTCCTCGGCGTGTGATCCTGTCAGATCAGGAGCAATCCTGGCCTGGGAGCCTGGGCACTGTCCCAGCAGAATTGCTCAGGGTTTGGCTGCAGTCCGTGTTCAGACACATGGTGTGAGTTTTCATCCACAACAGAGGAGCTGTGGCTGCCCCTGGATCCCTGGCAGTGCCCAGGGCCAGGTTGGACACTGGGGCTTGGAGCAGCCTGGGACAGTGGGAGGTGTCCCTGCCATGGCAGGGGTGGCACTGGATGGGCTTTAAGGTCCCTCCAACCCAAACCAGTCTGGGATTTGATGGAACTTCTCAAGAATTAGTGCTGGAACCTGGGGGTGGAAAGGCTGGGGGCAGCTGAAGGAGAAAAGCCATTCCTGGCCCCACCAGGCTGCTGGGGAAGCTGCCGGGAACACTATGGGGCCTTTGTGTCTCCTGTGCTAGAACTCGGGAGAGAAGGATGTGCAGAGAAGTGGGGGAGTGGACGCGAGTCACCATGGCAACCGGGATGGAAACATCATCAAAATGTGTCAAACGAGGGGAATTACAAAAAATAGAAACCCAGCGTGGTGTGGGCAAACATTGCAGCTTCACGGGGCTGCTCCTGACATCACCTCAGCCATCTCCCCGTTCTGTGGTGGTGGTGCCACCACCAGCTCCAGGCTGTGCTGTCACCTGATGTGTCTTGTGGCCCCCAGAGCACCCGTGAGTGGACCCCGGTCCCCTGGATCAGCCAGGCAGCCACAGGCTCCTCACCAGCACAGGGACACGAGCCTGACATCTTCAGCTCCAGTGAGGGCACAGCCATGCACAGACACACCAGCACCTCAGCTGGCACCGTGTCACCTCTGCCTGAACCCCCCTCCACAACTAATTAATTTGTAATAATAAGCCATGTGCTTGTTTCCTGCTGTTTTGGGGTTGGTTTTTTTTGAGTAAATGAATTTGTAAACAATTTGTGCTATTTTATCTGTCACTTACGCTCCCAGGATTTGTAATTTTAGCGCATGACATCAGTTAATCACAATTCTCTTCCAGCAATAGTTTTAATTAAAATCATTTCCCCCTCACCCTTTTTTTTTTTTTTTTTGTTCATTCAGTGCTGTCACTGAGGGCTGCAAATGAGATCATAGGCTGGTGGTTGTTGCTGCTGCTGTTTTATATTCACTGCTGACGTTAGGAACTGGGGAGGAGCAGGGATGGAGTAGGGAAGGAGCAGGAGCCCACTGGGGCTGCCCACCCAGGGCTGCGGGACCCAGCGATGGCAGCGGGGCTGGAATATCCCCGCGGAGTCTGAGCGCTCCGGCACTGCCTTCCCCAGCCGGCGGGGAGAGCCTTTACCGCAGCTCACTTTTCCTGCTGATTCCTGATTGAGCCAGGAGCGATCCGCCGCTCCGCAGTGACCCTGCCCTGGCTGGAGGAATTCAGTGCGAGCGCCGGAGCTTTTGTCAAATCATGAGCTGTAATTGCCTGAACTTCACGCCCGACATCACACGCTGCTCGTTACAGACACCTGATTCCCAAATCCATCCCCAAAACAAACAGCTCCGACACCTGAATCGCTGTTCAGATCCACCAGTGCTCCGTGCCCTGGCAACTCGCTAACGAGCTTCCCCCAGCAGCCAAGAGCCGGGATGAGCCCTGACAGCGGCTGCTGAATCCGCAGCTGTGCCGAGATTGCAGCATGGATCCAAACCTGGGTCCAAACCCGGACCCAAACCCGGATCCACGCAGCGTGATGGTGATGGGGTCAAGCTACACACGGAGCGGCCGGGGGTGTGCATCAGCTTCGGTGTTCTGCAGCCCAGCCTGGACCGAATCCCACCGATGCCGTGTCCTTCCTTGCCCGGGGTGGCTGTGGCACGGCCGGTGGTCCCACCCTGCCGCTCCCGCGGGGAGAGGCATCACTCAGCCCCCAGACCCCTGCTCCTGCAGGGGCTGAGCCTGGACCAGCCGTGCCAGCAGATGTGCCCGTGTTCTGTCCCCTGTGCCGTGCTGAGCTGCCCCTTCTCCGGGCACCGGGAGGGGCGAGTGGGACGGGAGGGGTCCCACCCTCCGAGCAGCCCACTCTGCCCCTGTGCAGGGCTGCTGGGCTGGCTCCATCCATCACGGGCACATTCAGGGTGTTGTAGGGTCCTGGCACCCTGTGCTGACAGCACTGTGACCACCCCTCCAGCTGCCCTTGTCCCAGACTTACTTTTCCCGTGGATATTTAATTTGCATCACTCTGGATGGATTAATTTGTTGGGGTTTTTAAAAATCTCCCTTTTCTCTAAACTGCATTTTAGTTAGCCCAGGTGCAGTGATGCTGGGGTCAGATTTCCACCTCCCTCAGCCCTGTGCCCGGCCTGGTGCTCCTGCTCCTGGTGTGCACACACCCAGGGATGGCTCCAGCGGGTGGCATTTGGCATCCAGAACATTTTTAACTTGGAAAATGGGAAAAAAATCAAGCGATGACAAGCGTATTTATTTGTGCAGCCGACGCTGCCAATGGCTGGGGTTTAAAGGCGTATTTTTGCCATTTACTGAAGTCAGTTGGAACAGAGAGACCGAATCCAACGCGGTGACACCTCCGACGGCTTGGAAGGGCTCCTTCAGCTGCAGCAAAGCTCAGCAGGTTTGACATTTGAAACTCCCTCATTCCACTGCCAGGCAAAACCTGGGGCCTTTGCACTGTATTTTTCCTGCTGTTCCTCAGTGCAAGAATTCCTGCTTTTTCTGGTTTCACACCATTATGAACACACCAGCTCAGGAAAAAAATAAAATCCTGCTGTAATGATAAAATTGGCTTTGCAATAGCAGGGATCTGGCTTGTCCATGTGGTGCCAGGCTCTGGGGAGCTCTTGGATACCAGGGCTGAAGTCATTGTGTCACTGTTCTGAACACAAAAACACCGGGAAAGTGAGATCGTAAGGGATTGTTTGATGTTCGGCTTTTCAGGATTAATTCCTGAGCTAAACAACAATCCCCGAGGTGCTGCCACAGGCAGAAGGAAACTTTCCCCTGTACATGCTCCCCCTCTGCGCTGCTTCTGCTCCCAGAACCTGCTGCTGGAGGGGATGGAGGTTTGTCCCCCCTCCCTTCAGACCCAGCAGCCAGGGACAGTCTCTCCCCCGGGTCCTCCCTGCTGGCACAGAATTCTCCTCTCGTGGGTTCAGCCTGGGACAGTGGGAGCCAGGCAGGAAGGATGCAGTGGGGGAGGAATGCAGTGCATGTAGGAGGGATGCAGCAGGAGGGAGAGATGCAGAAGGCATGTAGGAGGGATGCAGCAGGAGGGGTGCAGCAGGAGCAGCGAGCACCCTGTGACCCTCTCCAGCGTCCTGCCCAGCTGCTGCCTCCACTCCCCAGCCTCCTTGCCTGGGATTCTCCTCCTGGGACTGAGGCAGGTCCTGCCTGTCTGTGTGAGGCTGACGGCACCAACCCTGGGATGGGGGATCCATGGGTAGGACAGCTCCAAGCCGGGCAGCCACGGGGTGAAGGTTCATTAGCCCTCATTAGCCCTCATTAGCAATGGACTCCCAGGTGCATGAGAAACAATAGCCCTGGCACAGGCAGCATTGTTGGGGATGTTTCTGGGTTATTTTCAGGCATAAAAGGGGCAAGCGCTGCCCAGTGGGGTCTGTGGGTCCTGGGACATGTTTGGGAGCAGGTGATGCTGCTGCACAGGCAGGAGCAGGGCATTCCCAGGGGAATGTCCCTCTGCAGCTCCAGCTGTGCATGGAAGATGACCAGGAACAGCAGTGCATTCCTCTCAGAGGTGATCTCCAGTGCAGCCTGCTCAGGGCCAGGTGAGCTCTGTGCTGCTGGGGATGCTCCTGCTGGGCATGGCTGATGTGCTGGGACACCTGGAATGTGCCCCCAGGTGATGCCAGCAGCCGCCCTGAGCCCATACCCCGGTGGGACCTACTGCTGTCCTGTTTTGGGTTGTTTTGATGAGCAAGTTAGAGGAAACAGGTCACTGCTGCTGAGGCTCCTGGGTTACATAAACACTGCTGAGTGACCCAGGTTGTGCAAGAGCCTGGCTTGTCTGAACGTGTGTTGTGGTTTGGAGGATCCTGAGGGCAGGGACCTGCAAACAGGTCAGCTGAGGTGAGATATGAGGAAGAAATCCTTCCCTATGAGGTTGGTGAGACATTGGCACAGGCTGCTCAGAGAAGCTGTGGCTGCCCCATCCCAGAACTGTTCAAACCCGAGCTGGAAGGGGCTTGGAGCAGCCTGGGATAGCAGAAGGTGTCTGTGCCCATGGCAGGGGGTGGATTGAGATGGGCTTCAAGGTCCCTTCTCACACAAACCCTTCTGTGATTCTATGAAATAAAGCAGGAGGCACAGGAAAGACGCCTTTAGGAGGGAATGGCAAACCCGGAATCGCTGTGGATGCTGCAGCTGATAAGAGATAACAGCTCTGTGTGTGTGAGAAGTGTGGCCAAGCTGGGGCAGGATCTGGCCTGTGGATGCAGAGCAGCTCTGGCTCTGTGTGCTCTGCCTCTGGAAGGATGCCTGAGAGCAGGAGGGGTCCCAGAACATGGGATCTTCCAGCCCAGCCCCGCGGGAGATGCAGTGGAAGCCCTGCAGGGTCCCAGGGAGAGAAGGAGGGAGGGAAGGAGGGAGGAATGCCGCCGGCTCTGCCGGGTCTGAGCCGCTCTGCTCTCCTGGAGCCGCATTTTGCTGCCGCGCGTGCTAAACTAGGTCAGGCAGGACGAGCCGTACCTGTCCCTGCGGCAGCGCTCGGCACGGCACCGGCACACGGCTGTCCCACCTTCGGGACGCGGCCCAGGGTGACACTGGTGACACTGGTGGCCCCAGCGAGCGCAGCAGCGGAGCGGGGCCGGAGGGCGCGGGCGGCTCTGCGTGCGGCAAAGCCCTCGGGGACCTTTTCGGCAAAACCTTCGGTGCCTCCCTCCGTCGTGCCCGGCCGCGCACAGTGAGGCAGCGAGCAGATCCCCTACAGCCTCTTCCTCCTCTTAGGGCTGAGCAGTTCTTGCTAAAAACAGGGATTCTGCTATTTTAAATCCCAGCTCGCGGGATGATTCAGTGTCTGCTCAGGCAGACACGAGGCAATGAGGATGTTGGTATTCAAGCCTTATTTTAGGGGGAACCTCTTCCTTCTGTGCTGAGTGTCCCCAGTGATGTGGTGAGGTGGAAAAGCCCACACGGGGCAGGGTCCAGTGGCTCCCCTTAGCTGGGACCACGAGGTGCAGCTTTCCAGGAAGGGCAGGATGTGCTGACCCCTGCGGCAGGATCGCCTCTCCAAACCTTCCTTGTCAATGGCCTGCAGAGCCTCGGGTGTCCCTGCAGCTCCGGCAGCTTCCCGCGCCCTTAGAGCTGGACCTTCCCTGCCAAATTTCCATTGTCTTGCTGCTTTTCCTTGCCCGGTGTCTCCAGCACATCCTCCCCCTTCCAGAAGGGGAGGGGAAGGTGCTGGGGTGCCCCAGCCCTGGTCCCTGACCCCCACTTTCTATCCTGGGGTAAAACCCTCCCTCCAGCTGCTGCCAGAGCTCTTACATGGATAATATCACTGGGAGCAATAGGCTTTAGTAGAAAATTCCCTCTTTCAGACGTGATTGATTTGGATTCCCCCCAGTCCTGGTTTCCAGGCACCAATGGCGCTGGAAACGCTCTCCTGGTGACAGAAAATCCATGGAAAAGCAGGCAGCCTGATGAAGTATTCATGGGGATTTTTATCACTGGTTTTTACCCACTGCAGGAAAGTCAGCTTTATTTTTAGTGACTGATGGATCCAGCAGTAACATAGGAAAAATACTCCATATCCCTTCGAGCTGCATGGGAGGCATTGGAGAGGGCCTGTGCCTGGGCATGGGAACTAAACAAACCATCTCCTAAGTGTTTCCTGGCTCATTCTGGGATCCTTGGAACACCTGAACGAGGCTATGGCTGATCCTCTGCTGCCCCAAGTGCTGCAGCCCGTGGCTCCCAGGCAGCTGAGCCTTCAGTTATTCCCATGGCCAGTGTTCCCATCAGCTCCCTAATCCCAAACCTGCCTCTGTCCCAGAGAGAGCAGGAGAATGAATCACAGCTGATTAATTGGCCTTATCCAGAAGAATCTCCCTGAATTAGCAAATGTTTTGTTTTATTTGTTTCTATAATGGGCAGGAAAACATCCCTCAGTGCCCTGCAGCTGCACCCATGGCTGTGCCAGGATGACCCCCGGGAGTCCTGGTGTTGCTGAGCCCTGACAGGACACTCACATCTGGCTTCAAATGATCTTTAAACATATTTCTGAGCCAGCCAAGCTTGGCCACTGCCTTCCCGGGGTTTTCCCACTGCCTTTTCCCCACGGGCAGTGCTTGCTGCCCGGCCGGTGCCGAGATGTGCTCTGTCAGCAGCAGATGCTTAATCTGTTTAAAAATAAATCCATCTCTCTCCTGTGACTGATGGGAATCTGTTACAGCAAATCCCACTGTAACGTGGAACCCAGCCACGGCTGCCAAACTTCAGCACTTTCTTCCTGCTGGGCTCCAGGGAGGGCCTGGGTTCCTCTGCTGTGGGTCTGGGGCAGCTCTGGAGCTCACCGTTCCCTGTCCGTGTTTGTTCCCATTTCTGACACAGCCACAGGTAACTCCCAGCAGGGACAGAGAGACCTGGGCCTGTCCTGGCTCTGACAAGGATGACCTGTCTCTGGCCTGGTGTCTGAGGGGTGTGGGACAGCCATGCTGTGGCCGTGGGGCTCCCCTCTGTCCCTTAGGGAGGATAATCCCAGTGCCCTGTGAGCAGCTCTGGGAGTGCCTGCAGAGCCTCTGCCCTGCAGCCAGTGGGGCAAGGGCTGGTTCAGTGAGTGACCCCATGTGCTGCCCATGGCCTCCTGTGACCCCGTGTGCTGGGTGTCAGCTGCAGCCAGGGCCTGTTTAACCCCGACACAAGTCCTGTGGCTTCTGCAGCTCCTTGAGCCATCACCTCACAGCAGGTGCCCCAGTGTTTTGTTGTCTTCCCAACTGGCTGGTAGAGAGACAGGGAGAAAGGATTTCTTGGTGTCAGCAAGGAATGAGTCAGTTCCAGAGATTTGGATATTAAATCCTTAATTAGCAACAGAGTTTGGTGTGCAAGAACCCAGCAGGGCCCTTCCCAGGAGTGCTGGCAGCAGTTGCAGTGCTGGCCTTGCTCCCCCAGGCTAATCCTGGTGGCCCTGGGGATTACCTGGGCTTGGACACGGCGTGTCCAGCCCCAGGACAGATTGTCCAAGGTGATCCTGCCACACCACCAGCACCTTCCACCTGGGCATGTGTGCCCAGCTTGGAGCCAGGTGACACAGTCAGACATGGGGGATGGCTGTACCTGATGATACCTTGTACCTGTAGGGACAGGAAATATCTTTAAAATCCCGAAGCCTCAGCATTGGGGGTTCAGTGCTGTTCTGTCTGTCAGGTGGCAAATCCCACATGTGACAGCAGGGACCTCAGCCTAGAGAGTGCAGCATCACATGGTTATAGAACACCCTCTTGCCTACAACACCTTCTGAGGGCTTGTAAAACACAGCAGTGCCTAAAAATACCTGGTTGCCAAATCTCTGCTGTGGGTGCAAGGTGTCTGTGGTACTGGGGTGGCCCAGGGTGGGGATGCTCTGGACACATGGCCTGTACTAGCAGAGTTCCCATCCCTGTTCTTGGTCCTTTATGCCCCCAGTGTCCTCCCTGTCCCTGCTGGCCATGGCTCTGTGTGGGGACAGGACACAGCCCAGGTGCTGACATGTGCTCTCCATGGAGATGGCAACAACTCACGGTAGGCCATGGCAAACCTGGCCATGGGTGTCCTCCTGCAGCCCTGGGGACACTGCTTGGGGTGACACAGGGCCTCGGGGGGCTGCAGGGGCTCAGGCTCCATGTGGGGTGCTTGGTGTCTTTGCCCTCTGCCTGCCCCTGTCCCGGGATGGAGATGATTTCTCTCTGTGCCCGGATGCCAGGTGCTGTTGCTGTGTCACTGTCCCAGTGGAGCAGGGTGGCACAGGGACAACTGTGGCCACTAGGGATGCACAGCCCTATTCAACCCCCCCAGCACTGGTGACCCCAGGGGACAGGCTGTCCCATGCCAAGGGAAGCTGCCCATCATGGCCAGGGCTGTGTGGAGACGCTCTGCCTGAGGCAGGCAGGGGTCACTCAGTGCCATGGGAAGGGGGTGACACCCTCAGTGCTGCTGTGCCTCTCACTGTCCTATGCCCCTGCCTGGGTGAAGGAGCCCAGCAAGCCCTGGCTTGATGCAGTGTGGGGAGGCAATTCTTCCCCTCCATCTCTCAGGAGAGGAAGCTGGCACCCCAGCCAGGAGCTCAGAGTGGTGTCAGAGCCCTCTCCACAGGCTCGGGAGAGAGTGAGAGCTGCTGGCATAAATTACCAGGCTGTCATCCCTGGTGCTGAGATTCCCAGGGAACAGCTTAGCGGTTCAAAGGGCTGCTGAAACAATTTTGCATCGCATGATCACAGTCCCAGAGCTGTGACATTAAAAAATGTCAACAGTGAGGTGATTTCTGCAGCAGGGCTGCCCGTGGCCACGGGGCCTGGGCACAGCCAGTGGGTTTGGTGCTAAGTGATAAATTGCCCTAATGAACTTACAGGCTCCTTGTGCTGGGAAGGAGCCCCCAGTTTAACATCCCTGTGCCCCCCAGCCCTGCATCCAAGGCACTGAGCCCACTCGGCTCCAGTGGGACTCGAGGGATGGGAAGTGACACCCGTGCTGGTGGTGGCGCTGGTGGCACTTGTCTAGCCTGGCATGGAGAGGATGCAGCCACCGGCCTCAGTGGGTGTCCCCCACCTGCCCTGGCTGCACCAGCAGATCTTGCTTTAGCCCCAAGCTGAGAGAGTGCTCTGGGTGAGAGCAGGGAGAGACTCCTCCCGTGCCACAGGGGAATCAGGACAGTGGATCCTGACTGGGACCCAAACATCCCGTGACTGTCACCTCCCTGCTCCTCCCGCCTGGTTCAGTGGTTGCTCTGCCCTGGTCCCCTACACCCCATCACTGAGTGTTCAGAAGTCTCTGATGGTGACTGTCCCACTCCCAGAGCTCCCTCACAGCCTCCCCTGTCCAGAGCAGCATCCCAGGCCCCTTGATCTCCCCTGCCAGCAGCGCTGTGCCCTCGGGTGCTGCTGCAGCTCCTGCTCCCTCTGCCTGTGGATCTGTTCAGGCTGTGGATGGGACGGGAGCCCACAGGAACCACTTCCACATTTGTTTAACACCTCAATGAGGAGCAATGAAACCGCAGCAATTAAAGCACTTGGAAACCCTGGCAATCTTTACTCTGGGCAAACTCTCTGCCCCATGGCCAGCACGCTGAGGCTGACTCTGCTGGCTCTCAGAGGTGTGAGGAACATTTCCCTCCCCTGCTGGACCAGGAGGGTCACACTGCAAACACCTCCCCACTGATCGATGCCGTGTCACCCGCAGGAAACAAACCTCCCTTTGTTCCAGGAGTCAAACTTTCCAAGCCTTGAGCCTTGGAAGCTCCCAGTCATGTTTCCATCACCCTCTGTATCTTCCAAAGGGAGTCTGAACTGAACCAACACTATTGGGAAGTGCAGAGGCTGTGCCTGGTACCAACCCCAGCACAGTCCAACACTGCCTGTCCCCAGGGAGTGCTGCTGTCCTTGGGGCAGTGACACCTCACCCTGTGAGCAGTGGGCACACTGGGCACGTCCCTGGGTACACTGCATCCCCAGGTACACCACGTCCCCCAGCACACCCCAGGCACATCCCCGTGTCTGGTCTTGGCCTTGGCAGCTCCAGGGTGTCAGGCAGCTCCCATCCAGTATGGGAATTATTGGCAGTGCCAGCTTCCCTGCTATTATTTCATCCAGGGTTTTGCAGGCTGCCACAAAGGGTCTCTTTCTGTGCCACTGCACTGTTCCATATGTGACAGCTTTGGCACAGGAAGAATCTTCTGCTTTATGCTGGGACCCATCTCTCACCCAGGCAAGGCTGCCGCAATGGTGGGATGTAGGACCCCACTGATGAGGCTGGAGAAACAGAAAAGGAGAGAGCCCTGGCCATGGAGGGGAGCTGTCTGTCCTGCTGGGAAAGCCCTGGAGCTACAAATCTGCCTGCAGCTGGGCACAGGGGCTCACTCAGCCAGGAACAGAGGTGGGAGGATGAGGGGCACAGCGGCCTGGGGCAGTGGGTGGCCCCATTCCCGCTCTGCCCCTCTCTGGCACTGACCTGGTGACAGCAGGCCTTGGGCCGTGTCCCTTGAGGGATGGGCACGCGTGCCAGCAGTACCCAGGCCAAGCAGCTCCATCCTGGCAGTGCCAGCACCCTTCCCAATTCCAGCCTGTTCCCTCCCGTTCCCATGGCAACCTGTGACCTCACTGGGTTCCTTGGAGCTCTGCCAGCATTTTCAGCAGAAATAAGGCCAATGACCAGGGTTGTCCTGCTGTCCTCCCTGTCTGTAGGGGGTCTGTCACACCTGGGGCTCAGGTCAGGGCTGGCTCTGCTGCAGGGCTGATGTGACACATTGCAGGTGTCACACTCGGTGCCTGTCACTGTGGCATCTTGCTGTCCCACACTCCTGGCTGTAGAAACCCCTGGAGTATAGGAGACCCCAAGGCACTCCCTGCCCTGCACAGGCTCCAGCTGCAGCCAGTGCCCAGTTTTCCCAGTGTCCAGTTTTCCCAGTGCCCAGTTTTCCCAGTTTTGCCCTGCTTGGCAGAGCACACAAGGCCAGGATGGAGAAGAGGGATCAAGAGTGAGACAAACAGAAATAAATGGAGAAACTGGTCCCGCTGCTCTGCCTGATGGTGCCACTTGCCTCAAGGCCCTCCACTGCCTAAGGGTCCCTTTTGGCCTGGGATCCACTTCCCTATCTGCGTCCCTCCTGGCCTGAGGCTCTGGCTGTTCCTGGGGTCTCATCTGCCCAGGGTCCCTCTTGTTCTCGGGGTTCTGCATGCCTGGAGGTGTCTCTCAGCTCTGGCTGTTCCTGGGGTCCCATCTGCCCAGGATCCCTCTTGCTCTCCGGGCTCTGT
>VXBB01018021.1:43184-70244 GCA_013399915.1 Illadopsis cleaveri | reverse complement strand
TCGAGGGCTGCGTCTGCGACCGCGCGCCCTCCCCCAAGCCCCCCCTCTCGGCTAAGGACTCCCTGGAGAAGCAGGTGGGCGACACGGGGGGCCCCGCGGAGGGGGAGGGAGGATGCCCCGCGGGGATCCAGGCCCCGCACCCGCGGAGCTTCCGGCGCCCGTGACCTGCCCCACGCGTGACCGGGGTGGGGAGGTGAGGATGAGGCCGGTCTGTGCGGGGGAACGGGGGTGCCTCCCGGAGCTGCGGCGCCGGAGCAGCGGGTGGGTTCATTGTGGGGGTGTCGGGCTCTGTCCGGGGCACCCCCACTCGCCCTCGCATCTAATTAACCGCCGGTAATTAGCGCGGGGCTGCGGGGCGCCTCCCAGCGGCCGCGCTNTCCCCCCCGGCCCGGCTCGGCGGGGTTCGGGGGCACCGCGGGGCTCCCGTGGGCCGGCCCCGGTTACCCGGCCCCGCTGTTTCCCACAGCCCATCCGCCCCTTCCGTGCGCCCGTGCTTTGTCCGGCGGCTCCCCCGGCCCGCGGTGTGAGCAGCCCGCGGTGGGTGCGCGGTGCTCGGCGCGGGGAGCTCAGGGCCTTGTTTTCAGGCAGATTTCGCCCCGTTCCCGCTCGCCACGTGTGCGGTTTGCAGCTCCATCCCCACTGCTGGCGGGGGAAAGCAGAGTGCGAGTCCCCTGAGCCCCCCGTGCTGGCGCTGGGCTCCAGCGTCCTTTGCCACCGCCGATGGCTGCGGGTGATCAGCGCGGAAACACCAAAGCCCTTGCGAGACCCTGGGACAATCTCGGTGTCCCCCCACCCCAGGGCTGCTGTGGTCCCAACCGTGAGCAGCACAGCCCCTGCCGGGCCTCGGAGCGGGGTTTCTCCCCTCCAGCTGTGCCTTTCCCGGCTGGGCAGGGTATTCATTCCTGGAGCGGCACGGCGGGGACGTGGCGTGTTTGTCTGGGGTGGTTTGCTGGAGCTGGGATGCGCCGTAGCCGCCAGCAGAGATGGGATGGCACCAGGCAGGGGGGAGAAGGGCTGGCTGCCAGCTGCGGGGGCAAATCCCCATCCATCGCTTCCAGAGCCACCCCCAGTCTCCTCAGCGCGGACAGGAGCCAGCTGGATTCACCCTCTGACCCTCTGGCGGTGTGTGCAGCGTGGACGTGTGCCCTGCGGGAGGCACAGCGGCACCGGGGCCCCTCAGTGGGGCAGTGCGGGGTCCCGGCCCCACCATCCCGGCTGGGCACGAGCGGGAGGCACGGCGCGTTTCGGGTCCGGCTCTGCAGGGCTTGCATAATTTCTGCCTGGCTCAGGGGAGGCGCTGGGAGTGCTGCCGGCAGACTGCAGGATGGGGCCCGGGGGCACCCCCGGCACCCCAGGGCATGGGGCAGCCAGGGAGGAAAACAGCCCCCTAATTCTGGCTGTTCCTGCCGCTTGGAAAACCCTGCCAAGAGAACCAGGCATGCAGCACCACTGCTCCCTGGCACATCCCCTCCCTCTTGGCTTGGAGCACAGGACTATTTCCTTGTGAAGAGGGAAATACTGTGGTTTTTGCCCAGCCCAGCTGTGGGGTGCAGCACCTCGGGGGCTGTGGCAGCGAGGGGGGTCTGTAGTTGCAAGGGGTCACACTGCTGTGGTTGTCACTGCTGTCCCTTCAGTAACAGAAGCTGTGTGCTCCTAGTTCAGCTTCCATGAAGTTTACCAGCCAGGCTGCAATCAGCCTTCCTGGCCAGGCTGGAATGAAGCTTGGAATCGAGGCTGTGTGTCCTCGTGTTTGTGCAGGAGGGATTTCTCACCGTGCAAACACTGTGGGGAGGATGTCACATCCCCTTTCCAGTTCCCAATGCACTCAGAGTGTTGATCCCCGCTGTAAGTGAGGGGCTGCTGTCACAGGGAGCTCCTGCCACGGCAAACCCCTCCCCTGCCGCTGCCCCGCGTGGATTTGCCGCGGTTCAACGCCTGGCTTGTAATTCCGTGTAATTCCTTAGGCCAAACGGGACTGGGAGCCGGAGCGCTGGGTGCCCGCTGCTCTGCAAGCTAATTAATGGCCCAGGGATGAGATAAGCAGCGAATATTGATGGTGCAGCTCCGCAGCCCGGCCGGGCAGGAGGAGCAGGTGGCACACGGGGCCGGGTCTGGGCTCGGGGGGAAAGCCTCGGCTGAAGGCTCACCTGAGACCCAAAGCCTCCCTCCACAGGGAAGGTGCTGAGGAAATTTCTAGCGCTGCCCCTGGTCCCAATTAGTTGTGTTCCGAGGGTATTTATCTACCTGTGCTGCTCCAGCTAGAGCTCTGAGGACAGTCAGTGTTCCTTGCAGCAGAGGAGCTCCAGGTTTGGATTCCTTCCTTGCTGGATTGGAGACAGAAATGTTCCCAATTCTCTGCAAAGGAGAAATTTTAAGAGGTGGGGCTTCCAAATCCCCTCTTTTAATGTACACATATTTTGCTTTGGGGGGATTTTTCCCCTGGAACACAGTGAATTTTAGCATTGGTGTATGTGAGAATAAGGGAGCAAAGACATGTGGAAAACTGGAACACCAAAGAGGGATTTGCTGCCTCTGGAAACTTTGTTTTGTTTTTCCAGAAATGAATTTTCCTTCCAACCAGTTGGATGGGGAAGATAATTTCCTGCTGGGTGAGGTCAGGCTGTGGCCTGGGGAAGGGTCTGTGGGGTTGGACTGGGGGGGACTGTGACCTGGCTGCTCAGGGCAGCAGTGTCAGCAGTGCTGGGAGGACCCAGGCTGGGAGGGAACCCCCTTTTCCCCTGCTGTGGTGTCTGGGCCGTGCCACACCCCAGCCCTGCTGCTCCCAGCCCCCTGAGGTGACAGTGCTGGGATGTCCTTTCATGGGGTCACCTCTCCCCTCCTGGTCCATGGGCACTCAGAGGGGTGGGCAGGATGTGGGGTGCCCCAGGTGGGAGAGACACGGCCAAGGGGAGATCCTGGTGGAGGAGCTGAGCAGCTGCAAGGTCCAGAGCTGATCCAACCCCAGCCTCAAAGACAGGGGAGAGCCCAGTGTGGGGTGAAGGCTCTCCTTTGCAGTTCAGTCGGGCAGCAGGAATGGAGCTGGGTTTGCTCCATGGGTCCAGCCTGGAGCTGGATTTGGGATCACAGCATCACTAAGGTTGGAAAAGCCCTCTGAGGCCATTCAGTCCAACCATCCCCCCAGCACCACCAAGGCTGCCCCTGCTCCATGTCCCTGAGTGCTGCATCCACACAGATTTTAAACATTTCCAGGGATGGGGACCCCACCACTGCCCTGGGCAGTTTCTGGCCCCATGTCCCAATGCCATGGGCTGTTCCTAAGCAGGAGCCCTGAGACAGAGCCAGGGGGGTGCTGAGTCAGGCAGTGGCCCCGTGTGGAGCCCTTGGCTCCAGGCTCTGTGGCTCAGGAGCTGAGCTGTGTTCCCCCAGCTGGGGCTGCTCCTGAGCACACCCTGCCTGTGGATGGGGATTCCCTTCCCCATCTCCAGAGCGTTTCCCAGGGATGGGGACACGGAGTGCCGGGTTCACCCTGTCCTGTGGCCCATTCCTGAGACACTGGAACTGCTGGAATTTTTGGATGCCTGGAGGACTTACAGCAGCCCCTGCCAGCCCAGCAGCTCCAGCTCTCCCAGAGCCAAGCCCCAGGCCCTGCTGGTGGAGCTGTTCCTGACAGTGGCAGAGCTTGGGCAGCTCTCTGAGGGTGCAGCAGTGGGGCCATGGGACCCAGCCGCGCCCATCCCTGCATGGGGGTTCACCTTGACACCCCCAAATTGGTGGAGGGTGCTCAGAGGGGCCGGATGCCGTCAGTGGAGCAGGGCTGAGTGGGTCACCCACAGAAACCCTGAGCAGGGCAGCTCCCAAGCTATTCCAAACTTTAGGACTGATGTCCCAGGCACTGGATCCCCAGATCCCAGCACTGGCTGCAGGGCCATGAGCATCAGCCACCTGGGGCAGTGAGAATTCTTCTACCTGAATGTCATTCCAAGCAATCTGATTTTTTGGAGACTATAAATCATAATTTGTGGACTTAAACCTGAACTATTCAGGTTCAAGTTCCTATTCAAACTATTCAGGTATCAGCCTTGGGGTGACATCAGGTTTTTAATTAATTGCTGTATTAAGTGATGCTGTGTGGGGATTTCTGAGTGAGGAGGATGCTCATAGTGTTGGTCCCAGTGATGCCTGTGTGCCTGCCTGCCAGCATCACTGGATAAAATCAGGGGAAAAATTGATTTATTTTAATTATTTTGTGAATATTTCTGCGCATGACTCCAGAGCCTGCTCCACAAGGGTGATGCTTACCTCTAGTATCCATTTCCAAATATCCTGACAGCCCATACTGAAACAAAGAAGGGAAATTGCAGCCTCTGGGATATTTTTTCTTATTGTCAGCACGGAAATGAGCTGCTGGAGCATCCAACTCCGAGGTCCTGTTTTCCCAGAGCACATAGTATGTAGGTCAGGGAATGTTAAAAGCTGCCATGGCTGGCTGTGGATTTTTAGACTCATCCATCCAGAGCAGGAAAATTCTCCTCCTCTTGCCCTTTGTGTCAGCTGGAATAACCATCAGCTTCACAAACAGGCGGATGTGGATCTGCCCACTCCGGGAGGGTGGAGGGCAGCCACTTCCCAGGGATGATGGGGACATCCCTGTGGGGGGAAGGACCCCTGTGATGGCACAACAAAGCCAGGAAAGGATGGCAGTCACTGCTTTGGTGTTGCTGGGGTGGCTCTCTCGTGGTCCCCCCACACTCACACGTGTGGGGGTGCTGGGAGAGCACCCACCCCCAACCACAACAACCCCAGGGGTCTGGTAGGTTGTTCAGGCTGAAAAAAAAAAAATGCTTTTCTGCAAATTCTAAAAAATTCCGCGAGAGATTGATTTTCTACTTCGGAAATAACGAGTCGCTTTAAAGCTGATTTGAATTTATTTCGGAGCCTTCCTGCGCATCAGGGACCCGGGTGAGGCCACCCCCCCTGCAGCAGGCAGGGCCTGCGGGAGCCGGGTGACGGTCACGGGGTGTGGGTGGCCCGGCGGGAGCCGAGTGACTGTGACCCGGCGGGGCCACGGGGCTGGGGGTGCCCCTGGAGGCGTTTTCATGTTTCCCGTGCTGACCTGGAACGCTCCCGCGTCATTATTTCGGGCAGAATTGCTGTGTCCCCTGGGGCTTCCCGAGGGAAATCCCCGCGCTCCGAGTACCTGGGCATCCCCCAGGGGCGGGTCCGGGCGCTGTGTGTCCTGCGGTGCCAGACGGACACACATCCCACAGCGCCGGGGCCGTGCCGCCCACCGCGGGGGTCACCGTGGGAACGGGGGAGGCTGGAGAGCACCCCGCGATGATGAGGCGTGTCCCGTGTTTCCTCACGGAGCCCCATCTGCTCAGTTTGGCGAGAGCAGAGTGAGGGGGTTGGGATGAGGGGGGTCCGGTCCCAAGGCTGGGAGTTGTTGAGGTCATAAATGAACAAAAAACAGGAGTAAGCAAAGTAACGCTGTGGGTAACTCGTGCCCTGCCCTGGGCAGCACAAACTGCCCCAGGGACGCTGAGCTGGGGCCGTGATGGAGCTGGGGGCTCATCCTGATACTCCCAGCCCCCTCCCTGGTACCATGAGCAGCTGGTCCCGTGCGGGGTCTGTCTGTCAGTCTGTCCCTGCCCGTGGATGTGATGTTCAGCCCCTGACCCAGCGAGCACCGGGAAGCTCTCCCGGGCTGTTGGTGCGATGTGTCACTGTGATGGCAGAGAGGGATCATCTTGTAGGCGGAGATAAAAGGTGGTGGGAGTTTTATTATTCAAATATAAAATAACTTCCTCCTTCCCAGCACGCTGCACTTCCTGGGAATTGTGTGGGGATGAAGCGGAGCAGCACATGGATCGGGGTGTGTGTTCTGGCAGGAGCCCTGGGGATTCAGGAGCTCTGAGGATCCAGGAGCCCTGGCTGCAGCCCTGCCCCGGGGGGCTCACACCCCTCACCATCGGCTCTGCTGCCAACAGCCCGGGAACTACCTCTGGAACTACTTCAGGAGTTCCTGGGTATGAACTGGACCTCACCTGTCAGGTGCTGATGTGCCGGGAGGTGCCTGCAGTGTGTGAAGAGGGGCAGAGGCAGTGGGGCAGGGTGGGCTCTGTCCAGGCTCCCTGCTCCAGGTCTCTGCCCCAGTTCCTGTGCTGGGCTCTGCACCCCTTGTTTTGACCTCGGCCAAGCCCCGAATCTGCTGCTTTCCCAGGGCTCTGGGGAAGGTCAGGGTGCTCTAAACCAGGCTGTGCTGTAGATGTGGGGCTCTGGGTGGGTGCTGTCACCCACAGCAGCACAAAGGGCACCCCACGTGCCATCCCCACAGACCCTGGGGGCACACATGGGGGTCTGGAAGGACAACTCAGGGCTCGCTATCTCCTGCCCTCCTGCCAGGCAGGGACAGGTTTGGGGGACTCCTGGAAGGGTCTCCCGGTGTTTCCAGCCCCATGGGGCCTCAGCTGAGCTGGGGCTGTTGTGTTGGCTCACAGAGTGGGAATGTGCACACCGTGCTCTCAGGGTGGGTTGTTCCTGTGGCACCAGGAGCTGCCGGGGCTCACCAGGGCCTGGAAGGGGACCCCCCACATCTCGCTGGTGTTTAGGGGGTCATTTCCAGCCTTACCAACCTGATGAGCTCTTCCTGGTACAGTGACAAGGGAAGGGATGTCAGGTGGGTGTAAAGCTGGGGTACAGAACAACACCCATAGGGATCACAAATGTTTGGTGAATTTTTCCCCGGAGCTCCCTCTTTGCCAGTAAAAGCCTTTGGGAGTGGGAGGGAGGGAAAGGGGGTGGGATGTGAAAGGCTGGGGAGCTGCTGCAGCTCCAGAGGTGTCCTGCAGGCAGACACGGAGCTCTGGGCAGCCTGAGCATGGCAGGCTGGGGAAGGGGTGGGCGATGGATGATGGTGTTTGACATTGGGGAGTATGATGGATGATGGTGTTTTGTCATGGGGTCGACTCCATAAGGAAAAAGCTCGTCCACAGGATCAGCAGTAAAAGATCCTGCACTTAAAGGATCCGTGGCAGAAGTGAAGGAGCTGCATCTTCACCAGGGCCCTGCAGTTGCCCCCAAATGTGAAAGCTGTTTCTGAAGGAGGCTCTACTTGTGCCCATGAGCAGCGAGGCCTCCCGGCCTCCCTCTCCTCCTCTGCCAGAGCTGGAGGGGCTGGGTGAGCTCCGAGGGTGTCACCCCCAGACCTGAGCCCTGGATGGGCACGGGCTGGGGCTGCTGGCTCTGTCTGTGCTCCTGGTGCCCTGTGCCCCCAGAGCCTCCTGTGCCTGTCTGAGGGTCCTCCTCCCCAGCACCCCTGCACTGATGGGGACAGGAAGGGAAGAGCATTGTTGTGGTGCCTGTTGGTATTTTCATGGCACAGCTGGGGGCTGCTGGGTCCTGCCAGGCTGCTGCTCCTCGGCTTTGAGGCAGTTTTTACCTGAGAATTCAGGTCCCTGATGAAAGCCAGCAGAGGAGCAGATGATGTCAGGATGAGCTCGTTCCAGTGGGTTTGGTTTAGCCCAGTTATTCCGGGCAGTATCCGGCACTGCAGCGTGGTACCTGTTTCCTTGGAGACTGCAGGGAAGCAGAGGAGCGGCCTAAACCCGGCGGCGGCGGCGGCGGCACCGCACACAATTAGCACAAACACTGGAAATGTCAAGGGAGGCTAAAAATAGCCCGGCAGCGCGGCCACCCCCCGGAGCCCCGGGGAGCAGGACACGGGGGACCCGGGCTCAGCTTGGTGTCACCTCCCGGGGCTCCAGTGTGTGCCTCAGGGGCTCCTGTCCACACAGGCAGGGATCAGAGGATCAGGGAATCACTGAGGTTGGAAAAGACCTCTAAGACCATCAAGTCCAAACATTAACCTGCAGATACAGGTGGGGATGCGGGTCCAGCTCAGCATCCTTGCTCCTCTGCCCGTTGCCCAGGTGTGGGAGTCCCCAGGTTCAGGACTGCAGTGCCCTGGATTTGGGTGGGTTTGGTGGATTTAGGATTTCCTGAAGCTGGGTCTTTGCCCAGCAGGATTTCCCCTCGGATTTTCCTCACCAGTGGTGTGGCTGTGCTGAGGGCGGCCCGTCGCGGCCGGGCTCCTGGTGTGTTTCCAAACCTGTATTTTTTCAATGACCCAGCCTGTGGTGGGTCAGGAAGTGCTTTTTCCAGCCCTGTGTGGGGTAACCATGACCCCTGTGCTCGCCCCCGCAGCACTACTTCACTGTTAACTTCAACCATGAGAACCAGAAGACCCTGGAGCTGAGGACCGAGGACGCCAAGGACTGTGACGAGTGGGTGGCAGCCATAGCCCACGCCAGGTGTGCCCTGTGCCCGTGGGTGGGGTCCAGGTGGAGCTGTGGCTGGGGGTGCTGGGGGGGCAGGATGAGCTGGACACTGCCAGCAGGCAGAGCAGGACACTTCTACCCCCAGCCCCATGCTGGGGACCCTCATGCTGAGTGTTCAGGTGTTCCCCTGTCCCCATTGCCATCCCAGTGCCATGTCACCTGGCAGGCTGGCACTGCCTGTTCCAGCCTGGAGCCAGGGGGATCCCGATTCACCCTGAAAGGCCATTGGGAAGGGATTCACCTGGGATAGCAAACCTGGTCAGGAAAGGGTTTGTCCAGGCTCCTGTCTGTACCCTGAGTGCTGGCACAGCCCACCTGCCATGGAGAGCAGTCAGGAGCCAGCACAGTGCAGGTGCCTCTGGGGATGGAAGGTGCTGGGCTGGCAGCGGGGTGTGGGATCAGGTGGGAGCTGAGTGCAGGGAATGGGAGAAACGCCATCCCCTGCAGCCCCTGCCAGGAGCAGGACTCGTAGGACCTTGTGCCACACATGTCCTTCTTAAACTCTTGGAACGTGGCAGGTTACAGAGGTTTGGCCATGGGGGCTTGGGAGTCTTTTGTGACTTCTGTGATTTCATTAAAGTTCACTCTGTCCTTTCTGTTTGCCCCTTGTGGGAGCCCCTTGTGGGAGCCCACATCCATGGGCCCTTTTGGAGCAGCAGCATTCCCAGCTGCAGGAGCTGCCCCTGGTTTGTTCCCCGTGCTGGGATTGAGCAGGGGCTGGGCAAGGAGGAGCCAAAAGCAGCCCCCGGTGTTGGGGTGACATTCTGGGGGCTCAGGGCAGGGTCTGCGGGGGAGGGACGCTCACGGCCGTGTCTGCTGCAGCTACAGGAACCTGGCGACAGAGCACGAGGCGCTGATGCAGAAGTACCTCCATCTCCTGCAGATCGTGGAGACGGAGAAGACCGTTGCCAAGCAACTCCGGCAGCAGATCGAGGACGGGGAGATCGAGATCGAGCGCCTCAAGGCCGAGGTGAAGTGCCCGACGCTGCCCCGTGGATGCACTGACGCTCCTGGGGTGACCCGTGGAGGGCGGGTGGCATCCCCGCGTGGGCAGGGGCCGGGGCTGTCACTGCTGGGGTCCTTCTGCTGCTTTTAGTGACACACAGATGGCCCTTCTCCTGCAGGAGGGGCCAGGGCATCGCCTCCCTGGGGGATGTTCCTGGCAGGAGTGGTGCAGGAGTGGCTGTGGCTGTGCCAGCCCAGCACTGTGCATGTGGGGAGCTGGAGAGGATCCCTGGAAGCTGTTCCCACTTGGAAGGGTTCATGCCAGCAAGGAGCACTGGGGAGTGGGCTGGGGAGCTGGTCCTTGCCTCTGTGAGAGGAGAAAACAGTGGCTGTATCCTTGAATCCCAGGATGGTTTGGGTTGGGAGGGATCCCAAAGACCATCCTGTCCCACCCTCTCCGTGGCCCCTCTGGAATCACTCCAGCAGCTCCACATCCCACTGGTGATCCCTCTCTGGGATTCCAGAGCTGGGGGCAGCTCTGCAGTGGGGCACACTGAGCAGGGCAGAGGGATCTCCTGCTCCCCGGGTCCCAGGGCATTGCTGTGACCCCATAAATGGTGCTCTCTGCACTCCTGTGGGATCAGCCCCTGCCTGCAGCATGCCCCGGCAGCTCTGGCAGCAATTCCCTGATGTGGGGCGTGGGAAGGGTGACCCGAGGCCGGGCACGGCAGACAGCAGCGAGGTGCACAGATGACTCAGCAGACGGTGCCGAGGGACACGCGTGTCCCCGGGGCACCCGGGAGGAGGAGGAGGCTCAGGAGCTGCCTGGCAGTGAGGGTGATATTCTGTGGCACTGGGGATGCTCTGCAGAGGGAGAACGCTCCATAGTCATGGTGCTGCCTGGAGCTGTGGGGTGCTGGCTGGCAGCGGGGTATCTCCTGTTTCATCCCCATGCTGCCATCTGCCCTGCAGGACTGTGCCCCCGGGCTCCCCTCCCTGCCTGGGCTCTGCCTGTGGGTGGGTGCTGGCACTGCTGGAGTGCTGGGTGGGCAGTGGGGAAGTGTGGGGTACCCTGGGGCACCCCGGAGCTGCTGCCAGCCCCTCCTCAGGGGCCCTTCTCGGGCAGTGGTGTTGCAGTGGAGGCAGCAGGGGTGGGTTGGCAGGGCTGAGACTTTGCTGCCAAATCACTCAGAACCTCAAAATCCCACACGAGGCACTTGAGGAGACAGTGAGGGTGGTTTTGCCTGTCCTAATGGTGGGCTTTTCCTTAAATTTTGAATTTTTGGGTTCAAACGTGCAGGTCAATAACAATCCCTGGCCATGTGTTGGGGTGCGTAAAAAGCTCCAAAATCTCCTCTCACATCTGATCCATGTAATGAAATGGGGTGAAACAGATGTGTAGAAGCTGGATCGGTGACCATGAGCCTGTGGTCACCAGCTCTGGTGTGTTCCTGCTTTTTCCAAACAGCCCAGACACCAAACTCCACCATTTTTCCTCCTTTCTGTCCAAAACGGGACATCTTCCCCCCACCCAGGAAAGTGCTCTTTCCATGTTGTTTCCTTCTGTTCCCTTCTGCAAAATCAAAATCCAGATCACATTTTCCCAATTTCCCACATTCTGGATGGCACACGTGCTTCTTTCTTGCCTTTTCCTCTCACTTTCCAGGCGGGTTTGGCCGTGGGGGCCGGGACACGCGATGAGCAGAGGAGGGAGAGAAAGTACAGGGAGAAACAGTGAAAGCCAAAGCCGGGAGCTGATGGCTCTGATCCCACATGTGCAGGAAGGGCCGGGGGGGCTGCTCCCCACCTGCACATTTTGGGGGCCAAATGCTCAAGATTTTTCTGCCATTTTCTCTCCAAGTCATGTTTATTGAGTCGCTGTGAAGGCTTTTTTTGGGGGAACAGGGATGGGGTTTGGACTGGGCACCCATCAGGATTTTCAGGGTTCAGAGGTACTGAGGACTTGGTGAGAGCTCAAGGAGCCTTGACAGCTCTGCCACGTTCCTTCATCTGCTTCATCCACCGATTGAGAGCCCATCTCTGGAGCACTTCAAAAGCCGTGTGGATGTGGCACTTGGGGACAATGGTGGGTTAGTGGTGACCTTGGCAGTGTTGTGATCAGGTGGACTTGTTGATCTCAGAGGCTTTTCCAGCCTGAAGTACTCTGTGGGTCTGTGGCTCTGCGAGTCTGTGATGCCCATTAGGACAGGCCCAGCACAGTGTGTCCCTGTGTCTGTCATTGAGCCAGAGGTCCACGCTGTTCCCCAGCACAGTGGCAGCCCCTGGGATGTGCTCAGGTCCTGGGATGTGCTCAGCCCCCAGGATGCCCTCGGCTCCTGGGATGCCCTCTAATCTCGGGATGCCCTCAGCCCTGGGATGCCCTCAGCCCCCAGGATCCCCTCAGGCCCCAGCATCCCCTCAGCCCCTGGGATGTGCTCAGATCTTGGGATGCCCTTGGCCCCCAGGATGCCCTGAGCACCCAGGCAGTGCTGTGCAGCTGCTCACCCCTGTGCCCACAGATCGCGTCCCTGCTCAAGGACCACGAGCGCATCCAGGCCAGCCAGAGCAGCGCGCCCAGCGACGATGACAGTGACATCAAGAAGATCAAAAAGGTGGGTGGTGGCGAGGGTTGGCACCCGGGGGTGCCCAGCAGGCATGGCAGACGTGCTCTGTGGGGAGTGAGGGAGGCGTCTGAGCAAGTGCTTCTGTCAGCAGGGTTTTTAGGAGGAAAATGTGTTGTGCCCAAGTGGGAGCTCATCTGCTGGCATTCCAGCATTCCCGGGAGCATGAAGTGTCCTGGCCAGTGTGGGCTCCTGCACCAGCCCCTCTGACTTCTGCTCCCATGGCTGTCCCAGCTTTTATTTTGGCAAAGGAAAAGCCATTACCCCGGCAGCATTCCCACAGGGAGCCCCTGTCCTGGGGGCAGGAGCGCTGGGCACAGAGCAGGATGTGCTGTGGGTGCCCAGTTACATAAGGAAGGGATCTTAAACCTCATCTCCTTCCTGTTGTGGGCTGGCACACCTTCCACTGTCCCAGCTTGCTCTGGGCCCCATCCAACTTTCCCTTGAACCCTTCAGAGATGAAGCAGCCACGGCTGCTCTGGGCAGCCTGTGCCAGGTGTTTAAATGAGCAGTTGGATTCCCAGCCTGGAGCATTCAGAGCAGCCCCGGGAAGGGGTATCAGTGCACACACCCTGGTGCAGAGCCAGGGAGGNCAGCCACGGCTGCTCTGGGCAACCTGTGCCAAGTGTTTAAATGAGCTGTTGGATTCCCAGCCTGGAGCATTCAGAGCAGCCCCAGGAAGGGGCAGCAGCGCACACACCCTGGTGCAGAGCCAGGGAGGGTCCCTGCCTGGCCCCCAGTCCTGTCCTTAACCCCCAGCCACCGCTCCCTCAGGTGCAGAGCTTCCTGCGGGGCTGGCTGTGCCGGAGGAAGTGGAAGACCATCATCCAGGACTACATCAGGTCCCCCCACGCCGACAGCATGCGCAAGAGGAACCAGGTGGTGTTCAGCATGCTGGAGGCCGAGGCTGAGTACGTCCAGCAGCTCCACATCCTGGTCAACAACTTCCTGCGGCCGCTGCGGATGGCCGCCAGCTCCAAGAAACCGCCCATCACACATGATGATGTCAGCAGCATCTTCCTCAACAGGTGAGCTCCACCCCGGGCATCCCAGCAGCTCTGGACACCCCCTGCCCGCCCTGGTGCTGGGTGCTCCCTGCCAGGGCTCCCTGGGAGTTTGCAGCTCCATCCTTCCCTGTGCCTGCAGGAACCCTCTGTGCTGCCTCGAGCAGCTGCCCCTGAGCCAGCCCCAGGGCTGCCCTGCTCCCCCTGGGCTGGGGATTTTGTCAAATTCCTCCTTATTTACCTCTAAATCATCTGTCTGTTTCTCCAATCATCGTTGTTGGTTTGGCTCAGTCCTGTCTTGATTCCTCTTCCAGTGAAACAATCATGTTTTTGCACCAAATTTTCTACCAAGGCCTGAAGGCGCGGATCTCCAGCTGGCCCACGCTGGTGCTGGGTGAGTGCTGCCTCCTCCTCCTCCTCCTCCTGCTGCTCCTTCTCCTTCTGCAGCTCCACAGGCATTTGCCAACCAGCAGCAAAACACTGCACACCATGTCCTCACTCGGGCATGTCACCCACAGAGTTAAAACACCAGAGTGACCAAATTCTGGTGTTCCTGATTCTGCTGGGAGGTGGGACTGGACTGTGCACAGGGAGGCTGATGCTGGAGAGCATCACTGTGTCCCATCAGACCCTCTTTAAACTCAGACTGGGCAGAGCTGGGGGCCATAAGGAGCAGGAGACCTCAGGCCTGCTGTGGGTGGGTGAGGGGGATCAGGGGGCTGTGCCGGGCTCCCAGGTGTGGGCTGGAGCCTCCCACCCATGCCCCCTGCTCTGCCTGCAGCCGACCTGTTCGACATCCTGCTGCCCATGCTGAACATCTACCAGGAGTTTGTGAGGAACCACCAGTACAGCCTGCAGATCCTGGCCCACTGCAAGCAGAACCGAGACTTCGACAAGCTGCTCAAGCACTACGAGGCCAAGCCCGACTGCGAGGAGAGGACCCTGGAGACCTTCCTCACCTACCCCATGTTCCAGGTGACCCCTGCAGCCAGGGCTGGCCCCAAGGATGCTGAGGGAGATGGGATGGACAGTGCAAACCCCGTCCCCGCAGCTGGCATTGTAGGGGTGAAGGGGGCCGGGGGCTGGAGCCTGGTGGTCCCACACGGCTCCTGGGACCCTCTTGGGCCGTCAGTGCAGGAGGACTCCAGGTGTTGCTGGCTCTCTGGTTACCCCACACCTCTGGGGCAGGGAACAGCAGGCTCCTGGGCACAGCCCCACGTTGTTCTTCTTCACTCAGCTTTGGCACAAGGAGCTTTGCAGCTTCACTGCTCAGGTCAGGGTGTCCCTGGCCAGGGTGTCCCCAGGCATGGCAGGAGCGGCCCAGGGTGGGCCCCTGCTGTCCCCAGTGCCCCCACTGACCCCTGCTCTGTCCCCCGTGCTGCAGATCCCCAGGTACATCCTGACCCTGCACGAGCTGCTGGCTCACACGCCCCACGAACACGTGGAGAGGAACAGCCTGGATTATGCCAAGTCCAAGCTGGAAGAGCTGTCCAGGTGAGAGCTGCTGATCCATCCCTGGGGTGTGGCACGGGTCCTGGCTGCTCCTGGCCAGGGACAGCACTTCCCAGGGCTCCTGGATGATGAAATGAGGGTTTTGGAGGACTGGGATGGCTCTGAGTGTCTGGTTCTGTGCTCTGCTCAGGGCTGGCAGGGATTTTGGGGCTGCCCCATGGCAGGCACCAAGTACCTCTGAGATCTCCACATGAGCACTTGGGAATTGGCCATAATTCCCTGGTTTTTATCCTCTTCCTCCCCAGCCCATGGACTGGAGTGTTCTGGATGTCAGTGCTAAACTCACCCGCACACTTTAAGTTCTGTGAAGAGCTTCCATCCCTTTTCCTGCTCCTCAGGGAGCAGGGATATCACAGGGGGCTGGTGATGTGGGGATCTGTCTTACCTAAATCTGAACCCTGTGATTTCCAAGCACTCACATTTTAATATTTATCAGCCTGGAGGCACAGTCTGGGCAGATTTACTGGTCACCTCTGGCTCTGGCTCTGTCTGGGTGGATACTGCTGCAATTCCCTCGATATTCCTTCAGTTTTGGTTTTACCTGGTGCAGCCCCACCATGTGTCCAAAGGGGTTGGGAAAACTCGTGTAGATCCCACCCCAGCTCTGATTTTCTCCTCTCCATCCCTCAGGATAATGCACGATGAAGTGAGTGAGACCGAAAACATCCGGAAAAACCTGGCAATAGAGAGGATGATCATCGAGGGGTGTGAGATCCTGCTGGACACCAGCCAGACCTTTGTCAGACAAGGTCTGTGTCAGTGCCAACTTCCCTCCCCTCTGTGGTGAATGTGTCCCTGTCCTGTGTGCTCTGGTGAAATTTAAAACACACACCTCACTTCTGAGTTTCTGCTGACCAGAAGCACATCGTGCTTGGGCAGTTCTGGCACTTTGGGGCAGTTTTGTCACTGCACTTGTCCCCATCACGGTGGGAGGTGCTTTTGGGCTGCTCCTGATGCCCCACCCAGAGAGGCAGCAGGAGCTCAGTGAGCTCCCGGTCCGCGTGGAGCGCCCTGGGGTGCGGTACAGGGTGGGCTGGGGTACAGGGACCGTGGCTGGTGCCCCCTCATGCTGCTGGGTAGGTAACCGGGGGGCTGGTGCCAGCCCTGGCTCCTGGGGACACAGCCGGAGCTGTCCCATGCCCTGCCCCGCTGCGGTGCTGACGGGGTGTCCCCCGCAGGCTCCCTGATCCAGGTGCCGATGTCGGAGAAGGGGAAGATCACGCGGGGCCGGCTGGGCTCGCTGTCGCTCAGGAAGGAGGGCGAGCGGCAGTGCTTCCTCTTCTCCAAGCACCTCATCATCTGCACCCGCGGCTCCGGGGGGAAGCTGCACCTCACCAAGGTGAGGGCCCGGGGGATCCCGCCGAGGGGCGGCTGCTGCTGCAGCTCCCTGGCCGCGGGGAGGGACAAAGGGTGGCCCAGCTGTGGTCTGAGCTGGCCGGGCTCTGGGCTCCAGGGACCGCCTTGCCCCAGGAGTGCTGGGCTGGCAGCCTATGACCACCTGGATTTATTTCACCTGGTCCTTGTCGGAGCTAAGTCACGAGAGTGATGAGAAACTACAAGATCTTGATAGGAATTTACCCTGATCTGCAGCAGAAACGCTGGCAGTCTATTCTAGAAGCAGCTGGAATCACAGCCCGGGCTGTCTGTAGAGCTCCCATCTCCTCTGGTTGCTCCCTGGGCCCCCGTGTTTATTTGGGGAGGTTTGGCAGTTAATTGAGCAAGAATCTTACAGAAATTCCTTGTTACTGGCATTAAATTATCAGTTTGAAGAATTACAGTCCGTGGCAAAGAGCTGATAATTGCGACAACAGACTTTGGGAAAATTAAATTTAAAGCTCCTATTAAATAATTTATAAACAAATTAGTTGATCAGTTTGACAAGGAGAACCCAGGGATCCCAGCAGGCACAGATTTTTGTTCCCAGTGAAGGCAGGAGCTGTGTGTGTGTGTGTCCCCCTCCCCTGGGCTGTGTGTGCCTCCCTGGGAACATCGATCTGTCCCCATCCCTGGTGTGGGGGACAAGGATGGAGGAGCTGCCAGCCCTGGGAGGGGTTCCACTGCTGGGGGCTGACTGCTGCCCCGGGTGGGGCTGTTCTGGGGGATCCCCAGCCCCCAGGGCCCCGGTGCTGAGCCCCTGCCCCCCTGCAGAACGGAGTGATCTCCCTCATCGACTGCACGCTGGTGGAGGAGCCCGAGAGCACCGACGAGGATGGTAGGTGGTGGGGAGGGGCTGGGAGGGGGTTGGTATGTGGATCAAATTCAGGGTGCCAGTGGATTCCAGGAACCCACGACTGAGGTTTAATTAGATTAATTGTTTACTGTGAACCAAGCAGACCCACACTTAGACAGACCTGACCTTCCTGGGGCAGCCAACAACCTACAAAAACCTGAATAAACCCTCCTTGAAACCTGACTAAAGCCCTTGCTGGGAGAGAGGGGCTGGGAAAGGCTTTCCCAATCACTGTGTGGGGTTTTTCTGTTCCAAAGCCAAGACATCAGGACAAGACATTGACCACCTTGACTTCAAAATCGTGGTGGAGCCGAAAGATTCCTCATCTTTCACCGTTATCCTGGTGGCCTCGTCCAGGCAGGAGAAGGCTGCATGGACCAGTGACATCAGCCAGGTAGGACCCAGCAGGGAGGGGCTGTGGACTTCTCAGGACCAGGAGCTGCCCTGGGGTCCCTGCTGGGCTGTGGCCTGGGTTTGGGCACACAGGTTCACACCTGGTTTGCTGTGTGCCTGCGGCCCCACTGTCCCTGGGTCTGCACCCTGGGAGCTTTCCTGGCACCGCTGCGACCTGCAGTGAGCAGGGATGTCCCTGCTCTGGAGAAAGCCCAGCCCTGACTTCCTCCACCTGCCGCCCGTGTCTCTCGCAGTGCGTGGACAACATCCGCTGCAACGGGCTGATGATGAACGCCTTCGAGGAGAACTCCAAGGTCACCGTGCCCCAGATGATTAAGTGAGTGTGGAACGGGGCTGGGACACAGCTCCTTTGGCTGCCAGGAGCCTTGGGACCACTGTGACCTCCCTGGAACCCCTGTGGCCTCCCCATGTGCTCCAGGGCTGTTCCAGTGTGGTGATTAGGAGCGTTGATAAGCTGCTGAGGGATCTGTGTGTGCTGGGGGAGGTGGGAATGGCAAAGGGGAGAGTTTAGAGGAAAATAACAGTAGTAAAGAGGGGGTAAAAGTGCCAGAGGGGAGGGGCACGGGGGCTGTTGTAGCTCCTGGGGTGCAAAGGCTGTGCTGGGACATGTGTGGGACGAGGGGAGGCTGGTCCCAGCCTGTGGGATGGGGCAGCACGGGGGTGTTCCCGCCCCATTCCCTGCTGCCAGGCAGGGGAAGGGGCTTGGTTTGTGTGCACCTGGGGACAGCCTGTCCACATCCCTCTGCCTGCTGAGCACTCCACTCGTTCCAGGGCGTGGATTTCCACGTTTCCCCCTGGAAGCATTCCCACCCATGCTTTCCATGGGGACACCCCGTACCAACAGGGCTCCTCCTGCACCATTCCCATGGTCTCTTGGTTTCGTTCCAGGCTGGAACCACAGATATCTTGTTTCTCTGCAGGTCTGATGCCAGCTTGTATTGTGATGATGTTGACATTAGGTTCAGTAAAACGATGAATTCCTGCAAGGTCCTGCAGATCCGCTATGCCAGTGTGGAGCGGCTGCTGGAGAGGCTGACGGCCCTGCGCTTCCTGAGCATCGACTTCCTCAACACCTTCCTGCACTCCTACCGTGTCTTCACCACCGCCCTTGTCGTCCTTGACAAGCTCATCACCATCTACAAGAAGCCGATCAGCGCCATCCCTGCACGGTGAGGCTGCAGGGCTGCCCCGGGGCCTGTCCTGTCCCTGCTGCCCCCCTGTTCCTGCTGCCCCCCTGGCACTGCTAACACTCTGTGCCTGCTGCCCCGGGGCCTGTCCTGTCCCTGCTGCCACCCTGGCACTGCTGCCCCGGGGCCTGTCCTGCCCCTGCTGCCACCCTGTCCCTGCTGCTACCCTGTCCCTGCTGCCCCCCTGGCACTGCTGCCCCGGGGCCTGTCCTGTCCCTGCTGCCACCCTGGCACTACTGCCCCGGGGCCTGTCCTGTCCCTGCTGCCACCCTGGCACTGTCACTGCTCCCCCCGAGCTGGGATACCCCCAAACTGGGCAAGGAGATGAATCCAAGCTCCGCAGGTGTCCCCACTCCTGGGAGGGCCAGGTGCTGGCTGCAGGGTGGTGGGGCTCATGTTGGCTCTGCTGTGCCTGGGGGGACGCCCTGGGGTCCCAGTGCCACGAGGGGGATCCCCACAACCTCCTGGGCAGGGCAGGTGTCAGCTCAGCCTCTGCCTATCTCTCCAAGGTCCCTGGAGCTCCTGTTTGCAAACAGCCAGAACAACAAACTGCTCTATGGGGAGCCCCCCAAGTCCCCCCGGGCCAACCGCAAGTTCTCGTCGCCACCACCACTCTCCATCAGCAAGTCCTCATCCCCCAGCCGGCGCAGGAAACTGTCCCTCAACATCCCCATCATCACCGGGGGCAAGGCCCTGGACCTGGCAGCCCTGAGCTGCTCCTCCAATGGCTACGCTGGAGTCTACTCCTCCATGGCCCCCTTCAGCAAGACCACCCTGGACATCAACAAGCTCTACGTGTCCGGGAGCTATCCCAACAAAATCCCAGATGAGGGAGAAGCGGCCTCAGAAAAGCAAGAGGAGGCGCTGCCAGGCAAGCAGAGTGAGTCCCTGTGGGTTTGGGGGTGGGGGGCCAGTCCAGGGCATGCACAGAGAGCTCCTGCCTCCTGAAACTTCAGTGATTTTTAATAACAAAAGCAAAAACGGTACCCAAACCCCCCACCTCAAAGAAAAAACCTGTTCCAAGATATTCCCCAGAAATGGCAGAACTCTGTGCCTTTCCTATACGTGGGGGCTGCATCCAAAGCTGGAATGGGTCAGACTTCAGGAAAATGGGGAGGAATTAAACGTGGCTGTATTTGTGTGCAGCGGGTGTAAAGGGGTTCCCTGTTCCTCCCAGGTTCAGAGGTGTCTGTCAGGGAAGAGTCGGACACTGATCCCAACCACAGCGATGAAGCAGAAGCTGAAGCTTCCCCAACAAAATCTCCAACGACTCCCAAGTCCATCAAGTGCAAAAATTCATCAGGTAACGAGTGAAGTCCAGGGGGTGCCCGTGTGTCAGGGGGCTGGCACGTGTGGGGATCTGCCCAGACAGCAGCAGTGCCCACAGGGGTGTTGGGTTTCTCCTCCCACAGATTTCTCACTGTTTTCCTACAACAACGGGATGGTGATGACGTCCTGCCGGGACCTGGACAGCACCCGCAGCGCCCTGTCTGCCACCTCCGCCTTCGCCATCGCCACGGCCGGGGCCAACGAGGGCACCCCCACCAAGGAGAAGTACCGCAGGATGTCCCTGGCCAGCGCAGGTACCTGCCCAGGGGGACTGCCATTGTCCCCAGAGGGGTTTCCCTCCTGGCACACTCTGGCTGGGAAGAGCCCCCAGAGCCCAGTGCCTGCTCCAGGCCGTGTCCTGGGAGTCTGGGCACGGCTCTGCCCAAGGGATGTGTAGCTCATGGGTGGCCCCAGGTGTCCCGCTGCCTCCTGACACAGCAGCTTGGGAAGGGGGTGCTCCTTTGGCAGCCCTAGAGTGCCTGTGAGCCCTTCCTTGGGGAGTTGTGCCGTGCTGAAGGGCCTCTGGCAGTTTCAGGCTTCCCGACGGACCAGCGGAACGGGGACAAGGAGTTTGTGATCCGCAGAGCGGCCACCAACCGTGTCCTGAATGTGCTGAGGCACTGGGTGTCCAAACACTCACAGGTGGGCACTCACAGGGGCTCCCTCCCTCTCCCTCTCCCCCTCCCACCCTGCCACCAGGAGTTCAGCTGCATGCTGGGGAGCTCAGCCAGGATTCAGCTGAGGAGGCAATTTGGCATCGGGGTTTTGATGAAGCAAAGGGGTGTAGATGGTGAGGAGCAGGAGCCGGGATCCCCCAGCAGGGGAACAGGAGTCATATCCCAGTGTTTGCACAGTTGGGGTGCAGAGGAGGGGAGCTGGACCTGCTATCACCCCCGTGGCTGGGTGCACAGGAAGGGGAGTGTCTGGGTTTGGTGCCCGTTGGGGCGCTCAGGGCTGGGGCACTGGGAGCTGTCCCTGCTGTCCTGTCCCTGCCTGCACTGGCGACTGGGGGAACTGGGAGCGGTACTGGTTGTCCCTGGGAAGTCACACCCCTGGACCAGGCATGGTGATGCTGATGCAGTGGAGCTGAGTGAGCCTGCTGCCTCCCTGTGCTGGGATTTTGCCGGGAAGGGGCAGCCCCTTCCCCAGCCGGGTGTCGGCAGCAGCTCTGCTGGGATCGGTGTCACTCCCAGCACAGTAATCCCGCGGCTGTGCCGGCCCTGGCAGGACTTTGAGAGCAACGAGGAGCTGAAGTTCCGGGTGATCGGCTTCCTGGAGGAGGTCATCCACGACCCCGAGCTCCTGACGCAGGAGAGGAAAGCGGCCGCCAACATCATCAGGTGAAGGGAGGGCTGTGGGCAGGAGGTGGCTCTTGGTGACGCTGCCAGCTGCTGGCTGTCACCTGGGATCACAGCAGGCACGAGGGCTCCGGGAGGGACTGTATCAGGGGCTTGGGAGGGGCCAGGGAGGAAGATGAGGAGGTGGATGGATGGTGCTGGCTGCATTCGGCCTCAGCACGTGGTGGGTGCAGGGTTCAGTGTTGAGCCCGGTGGTGCTGTTGGGTCCTGGAGTGGCACCGTGGCTCCCATGGCCAGGCTGTGCTCAGCAGGGAGCTCTGGTGCTCAGGGTGTGCCCATCCCGTGCTGAGGGCAGGGCACTTGTCCTGCAGCAGGGCTGTCACACGCTGGGGCCGTGTGGCCTCGGCTAAGGGGTGTTTTTCTCTTTAAAATGAGCCATGGGACTGAAGGGCCTCATGAAACACAGGCTGAGTGCCTCTCCTGTGCACACCCCCGGGGCCGTGGCGCCCTGCTGGGGCTGTGTGGGTCTGCTGCTTTCCCAGCTGCACTAATCCTGTCTTTCTGTGCCACAGGACCCTGACCCAGGAGGATCCGGGGGACAACCAGATAACCCTGGAGGAGGTTGTGCAGATGGTAAATACTCCTTCCCTCCCTGCCTGCCCCAGTGGCTTGGGGTGGTGGGAGGGGAGCAGCCAAAGGTCCTGGTGCTCCTGCACACTCAGCTCAGGGAACAGTGGGTCTCCAAGCCCAGTGCCAGGGAACAGCTGCAAAATAGGGAAAGGCTTTCTGGGGAGGGGCCAGCTGTGAGCACAGCTGGATCTGTCACAGGCAGAGGCAACAGCAACCAGCCCACAAGGCACAGTGTTCCCCCTGCAGTCAGCAGGGTGGCTGGAGAGGGCACAGGAACACCTGCCTGCTGCTGCCTGTGCCTGCTGGAGGGACATGGGAAAGCCCCAGGGGTTCCCATCGTGTCCTCTGTGTCCCCAAACCTGTTCCAGTTCCAGGTGATGGGCTCTGGCTCAGCCAGCATCAGTGCTGCTCCCCAGGAAGAGAGCCCTGGGAATGTGCCATGGATTTAGAGCCCCCAGGGTGGCTGCAGAGCACTTGCTGCTCTTCTGCATTGGGAAAAAACCCAACCAAACCTGTTCCCAGAAGAACACAAGAGCCACTTGAAACAGGCCTGGAGCACGTGAAACACCCAAGATTCTGTCCCCTGGCTCTGCTGGTGGCTTCTGGGGGGGGCAGTGCCCCTTGTTTGACCTGTTGCCCATAGCTGCGTGTTTTGGAAGCTTCCTCTGAAGAGGAGAGAACAAAAAAGCCCTGAGGTTTTTATTCTGCCCCTCAGGCTGAGCAGCAGCAACCTGCAGCCAAAGGGGTGGTGGGAGTCTGAGGGTGCCCTGGGTTTTGGGGTGCACATCATGAGCAGGGGGGTGGTGTGGTGCTGACCCTCGGCTGATACCTCTGGGGTGCCTGCAGCCCCCTGCCCTACACAGCGACCACTGGTACCCCCTGCCCCCGGGCTCTGGTGGGGTGTTCCCCACAGCTGCACCCCCAAGTGCCCCTGCAGCCATTCCAGGGGCCCAGGAGCTGTGGAGCAGCCCAGACAGTGTTTGTTTGCTGGAGCTTTCACCACCCCTGTCCCAAGGGATTGTGCAAAGGGCTGTTGCCTCATGCTGGGCTCTTGCATGTGTGTGTTGATCTTGGGGGTTCTTCTGTGTCATCAGGGCTCTTTGGGGTTTATTTGGGTGGGATGTCGGTGGGGTTTGTGTTTTTAGTGGCTGATCTGTTCCCTGAAGGTGGCAGGGATGGAGATGTGGCAGGGAGTAGCTCCAGCCTGGTCTGAGTGCTGGCCTGAGCAGTGACCAAGGATTGTGTGTCAGTGACGATGTCTCTGTGACTGGTGTGAGGACAGTCACCAGTCAGTGGACATCAGGTTTTGGCTGTCACCCCCAGGGTGGGTCCATGTGGGGGGCAGCCTGAGCCCTGCCTGTGCCTGCAGGTGCTGCTTGGCCAGAGCGAGGCAGTGGGGACAGGGCTCATCCCTGTTCCCCTGCTTTTCTGGAAATCCCTTGGAAGAGCCATCTTGCCCCTCCTGGGCAGGGGCAATGGTGCTCCAGCAGGGATCCCTGGGTGCTTTGCTAATTGAACAGCCAAAAGGCTGCATGATTAAATCTGTGGGGCTGCCAAGGCTGGGAGGAGCTGGCACTGCTCAGCACGGGCACAATGAGTACTGGGGGGGCCCTGGACCAGCACAGAACTGCACACCCCGGCTCTGCTGGGGAAAAACCTTTGGCTTGGGAGCCTGGCCTTGGCTTTGGGTTTGTGTTGATGGTGTGTGGGAGCTGTCACTGTGCACCTGCCTGGTGAGCCCCACTGTTCCTCTGTCCTGCAGGCTGAGGGGGTCAAAGCAGAACCCTTTGAAAACCATTCAGCCCTGGAGATCGCAGAGCAGCTGACACTGCTGGATCACCTGGTCTTCAAGAAGATCCCATATGAGTGAGTGATCCCCACGGGTCAGGAAAGGTNCTGAGGGTCACCTGCCCCACGGGCCTTACCTGCCTCAGGGAACCTGTGCAGGTGGAGCATCTCCTGGTGCAGCTGCTCCTCTGGGGCTGCTGTGTCGCTGTAGGACACGAAAGAAAGATGAGAGACTCCAAATATTTCAGAAGGCAAAGAGCATAGAGAAAAGCTTTATTGTCTAATTCTTACTACCTTTTATAAGGTGTTCCCATACAGACTTAACATGGTTGGTGAATAGGAATGACACCTCTCTCATGCCATTGGTTAAACCAGAGAAACAGCAAAACACCACCTGGAGAAAGGTTGTTTTGAGAAAGGAGAGTTGTTTGCCAAGATTGTTTTGAGAAGAAGCTTCCTTGAGAAATTTTACTTTGGGAAAAAGTTAGCAGCTGCTAGTGTCACTAGATGGGCATGAAAGAACCACACTCACACCATCAGGTTGTGAGAGCAAAAAGAAGGACGTTTATTTTTCACATGGATTTATATAGTTTTTGGAGTTTGATCAGCGATTGGGCCATGAGGTTGACACCTCTCTGACCCCACTGGTCAAACTAGAAGTCCATCACAGAGAGGAATGCAAAAACAATCCACTTTGTTTATGTTACAATGCGTGAGAACTCCAGTACAAAAATGCAAACATCAGAAAGCTGAAAAAATCAGGGCGACATCTAGCAGGCTAAAATCCCTCAGACCCAGAAATATCAGGCCAACGCCGCTGCAGCACAGGGGAATCTAAAACCTGCTGTGGGGCTGGAGGACACGGGGCTGTGCCCAAAATCACCCTAAAGCTCAGGCTGGGCGCTGTGTCTCCCCAAGGTCAGCAACCTGATCGCGTCGGAGATCATCCGCAACGAGGAGATCAACGCGCGCGTCAGCGCCATCGAGAAGTGGGTGGCGGTGGCCGACATCTGCCGCTGCCTGCACAACTACAACGCCGTGCTGGAGATCACCTCCTCCCTCAACCGCAGTGCCATCTTCCGCCTCAAGAAAACCTGGCTCAAGGTCTCCAAGCAGGTAGGGGTGGCCCCCTCGTTGGGCGGGACGGTGTTGGGGCGGAGTGAGGCGAGTTGGGGAGGAGTTACACAGCGGGGAAAGGTGTTTTGGGTTGTTCTCAGGAGGGAGGCGGTGTGGGGACAGGCTGACCCTGCCTTGGAGTTGGGTTTATTTGTGGAATCATGGGATTGTTTGGCTTAGAAAAGCTCTCTGAGACCATGCAAGTCCAACTGTTCCCTCAGCGCTGCCAAGGCCACCACTAACCCATGTCCCCAAGTGCCACATCCACATATCTGTTAAACCCTTCCAATCCCTCCACCACTGCCCTGGGCAGCTGTGCCAGGGCTGGACAGCCATTAAGAGATTTTCCCAATATCCACTCTCAGCCTCTCCTGGCACAACTCCTTTCCCCTTGTCCCATCAGTGGTTACCTGTGAGAAGACACTGGCCCCACCCTGCAAGTCAGACCTTTCCCAGAGAGCCCTTGTAGCTGCAGGGAGAGACTCTCTTTACAGAGACAGTACAGAAACTCTCTTTAACTGGTTTTCTGGGCTCCTGGGACCTGTTGTGGTGAGCAGGATGAATTCCTGTTTGAGGTATGTGGTACAGGAGTAGCTGGCTCTTACTGAAGCAAAGCCAGATGGAACTGAGCTGGCACCACTGTGGGCTCCTACCAGCCAGGAGCAGTCGGTTTTGTTATAAAATGATAAACCTGTGAATGAAAACAGGCACTGGTGAGGGCAGAGGTGGGAGCAGGGGGAGGCAGGAGTGGCAGCCTGCTGACCAGCAGCCAGGTGTGACAGGCAGGGCACAGCTGTGCCTGTGGAGGTGTAGGAACAGCTGGTGGGGTGATGTGCCCTGGGCAGGGTGGGATGGAAGCGACCCTGTGGCTCTGCAGGCTTCACCCCCTGGCTGCAGGGAGTGGGGGTTCTTCCAGAGCAGCATTTTGGTTTCTTGCAGACGAAGGCTCTGATTGATAAGCTCCAGAAGCTGGTGTCGTCGGAGGGCAGGTTCAAGAACCTGAGGGAGGCACTGAAAAAGTGAGTGAATGATGCTTCTCCTCCTCTCCCATGGCTGCTCCTGGCTGTTCTGGGGCCTGTGGTGTGGGGGGACCTGAGCTCTGCTCCCAGGATCATCCAGAGCCTGCCCTGAAAGGGTCCTGTTGAGCCAGCACAGGGGCTGGCAAAGTGATCCCCAGGACTGAGCTGCTCCTTTGTGCAGCACGTGGAAAGATGGGAATAAAAGGGACTGCAAAGGGAAAAATCACTGCCAGACACTAGAGAACATTTTTCCCCATCACTATTATAGGATCATCAAATCCCAGAATGGTTTAGGTTGGAAGAGAGCTTAAAGCTCATCCTGTTCCATATCTCTCTGTGGGCAGGGCCCCCCTTCCACTAGACCAGGTTGCCCATGGAAGCTTCTAAAGGTCTTCCTGACTCTCTGTCAAAGCTGCCCTCACGATCTCCTGCATCCCATGGCTTTGTGAGGGGCACAGCCACAAGTCCTGCCTGTCCTGGTGGGGATGAGGCCCAGGAGCTCTTCCCTGGGAGAACCTTCCTGTATCAGAGAGAATCCTTCCAGTTCTGCTGACTTCAGAGTTGTTCCCTTCTCCCCTGCCCTGCCCCAAGCTCCCAAGTGAGAAAGTTTTACTCTCCTTTCTTTCTGGTTTACTCCTGAAGTTGTGACCCTCCGTGTGTCCCCTACCTGGGCATGTACCTGACTGACCTGGCATTCATCGAGGAGGGCACCCCCAATTACACTGAGGATGGCCTGGTGAACTTCTCCAAAATGAGGATGGTGAGTGCTCCAGCCCACTGGCGTGGGCACAGGGGGCTGGGCTGTGGTGGTGTGGTTTTGGCCAGGTCTGTGTCCCCTCGGCCTTCACCTGCACCTCACCAGGAGGCCACATGTCTCCCCCGCACACACCTGGGTTTGTTCCCAATGTCTGGAAGAGACAAAAAGGCCTTTGCATTGTGCTGTGCTGGGTGCCCCTGCCCTCCTGGCCACTGGGACGGGTTCCCTGGGTGATGGCTGAGCCATGGGCAGCTTCTGTGTTTTGTCCCCACACAGATCTCACACATCATAAGGGAGATCCGCCAGTTCCAGCAAACCTCCTACAAGATCGAGCACCAGCCAAAGGTACAGCCTTGTCCCCAGAGCCAGGGGCATGCTCTGCTCCTCATCTCCCTCTTCCATCACAGAACCTCAGCCTTCAACACCTGGCAGCTCCATGCTGGAGTCTGCTAGCAGGGGGGCAGGGGATGAGGGGAGGCTGTGGGGGCTCCAGCAGACTCCCCCCATGGCCCCCAGGCAGTTGCAGCAGAGGACTTGCTGCAGAGGGCAGCTTCCATGGACAGGCTTGGAGTGCTCCGAGGGCTGCACCCTGGATGGGTTCAGAAACAGCTATTGAGGGGCAGCCCCCCCTCCCCAGGGAGCAGAGTGTGTCCTGCACCGTCCTGCCAGCACCAGCTGGCCTCTGCCTCATGCTGGCCCCCAACGTGATAAGCTGAAAGGTCTCAGCAACCCTCTGTGGCAGGCACCTCATTTCCCAGGGTTGGGGTCCCTCAGTTCTCTGTGGCAGGCACCTCATTTCCCAGGGTTTGGGTGCTTCATTTCCTGGGATCTGGGTGTCTCAGTTCCTCTGTGGCAGGCACCTCATTTCCGAGGGTTTCTTTGCCTCATTTCCCAAGGTGTGGGTGCCTCAGTT
>VXBB01018021.1:32555-43106 GCA_013399915.1 Illadopsis cleaveri | reverse complement strand
CTCATTTCCCAGGGTTTTGGTGCCTCATTTCCCGAGGTTTGGGTGCCTCAGTTCTCTGGGGCAGGCACCTCATTTCCCGAGGTTTGTGTGCTTCATTTCCCAGCTTTGTGTGCCTCGTTTCCCGGGGTCTGGGTGCCTCATTTCCCGGGGTTTGGGTGCCTCGTTTCCCAGGGTTTAGGTGCCTCGTTTCCTGGGGTTTGGGTGCCTCATTTCCCAGGATTTGGGTGGCTCGTTTCCCGGAGTTTGGGTGCCTCAGCTCCTCTGTGGTGGGCACCTTATTTCCCGGGGTCTTGGTGCCTCATTTCCCGGGGTCTTGGTGCCTCGTNTTGGTGCCTCGTTTCCCGGGGTCTTGGTGCCTCGTTTCCCGGGGTTTGGGTGCCTCATTTCCTGGGGTCTGGGTGCCTCATTTCCCGGGGTTCGGGTGCCTCAGCTCCCAGGGTGTGAGCTCTGGCAGCCGCTGACGGCCCCGCTCCGTCCCCAGGTGACGCAGTACCTGCTGGACCAGTCGTGTGTGATGGACGAGGAGACCCTTTACGAGGCTTCCCTGCGGATAGAGCCCAAGCTGCCTTCGTGAGCGCGGCGGCGGCCGCCCTGTACACTGGCTATACCATACTGTACATAGATATTCCATGGACGCCCTGGAGTGACTCCCCGTCTGTGCTTCCCCCAGCAACCCCGCCCCCGCCCCAGGCCGCACTACACCTCGCGTAGGATTCCCCGCCCCGGTTAAGGTTTAACACATCGACACTTCGCTCGAGTCCCGGGTTCTTTTCGATGATGTCACTTTTGTCATTTGTTCCTCCTGGGGGGCTGGTGGTCGGGCAGGTGAGTCCCCGTGTTCCCTCGGGGCAGGTGTGTCCCCGCGGGGCTCTGGGGCAGCACAGAGCAGCTCTCACTCGGACAGTGCTGGCGGTTACATCCCACGGCAAACTCTGTAAGGTGGGAGAAAGGAAGGCATTAAAGGTTGTCCCTCGGTGTGAGCTGCCCTCTGTGTGTGTGCCACCCTCGTGCTGGCCGGCCACGGGGGGCCCTGGCTGCTGCTCTGGTCCCTCTGAAGTCGGGAAGATGGAAGCATCCCCTTGCCTCTCCTCGCTGCATCCGGCTCCTGTTGATATGCTGTAGATCCGTACCCTTGTGCCCACTCTGAGTACCATGACGTAGAGTTAGAGATGACGAGTGTTTTTATTACATCTACTGTAATCCTGGCTAACCACCCGCTAGCAGGATATAGTAATGTAGTGCTTATTCTGTGAATAGTACCTGGGTTTTTTACATTGTACAGTCCCTGACACGGTTCCCCGGCAGTGGCAGGCATGCTCCACTCACACAACACTTGCTGTAAGCAATACCTCGTGGTATGGGAATTCTCTTTCAAGTCCTAAAACTATTTCAACTTACAGCTTGTTTGGGAAAAAAAAAATCCTTTTTTTTTGTAAAAATATATGTTTCCTGATTACCTCTTGCTAATAAATCTATTCTATCTCAGGGTGAACCGGGGTTTGTGATAGTTTTACGGGCGGGTANCCCGGGCCGGGGGTCCCCGGGGGTTTGGGGTGCCCTGACGCGGTGTCCCCGCAGAACGACCGGCGGTACGGCCCCGAGGAGTACCCGCGCAGGCTGCGCATCTTCCTGGCCAACAAACGGCACATCGAGGAGCACAACGCCGGCAACCACAGCTTCCAGAGTAGGAGCCCCGACCCTGCCTGCCCCCGGCCCGTGCCGGCCCTGGGCGCCGCGCCTCGCTGAGCAAAGTGTGTCCCCTTTCTCCCCCTTCTAGTGGGCCTCAACCAGTTCTCAGATCTGACCTTCGCAGAGTTCAAAAAGCTGTACCTGTGGAGTGAGCCGCAGGTAAATGCTGGGGTGTGGGTGGGCAGGGGAGGAGGGCTCCAGGTGAGTGGGGCTCTGCAGGGACCTGCAGCCGCTGCTGGCCCTGCACCCATCGCTGTGCTGCTGATAATGTCACATCCTGTGCCACCAGTACCGGGGTAAGAGCGAGGTGAAGCCTCTTCCCCACCTTCAGCTTTCACTCTGACTCTAGCCGAGCTGTCTCTTCTGCTGCCAGCTCCCTGAGCAGCCAGAGGTGCGGGCTGGCTGTGCCCTCCGGGGCTCCCTGCTGCAGTGCCCAGTGTGTGTGTGGGCTGCTCACCAATCCCCCACCCCTGGGAGGGTGGCTGTCGGGAGCCACTGGCCTGGCAGCTCACCACAGCCCTCCTGCCTGGCTTGCAGAACTGCTCAGCCACCAAGGGGAACTTCCTGCGCAGCTCTGGGCCCTATCCTGACTCCATCGACTGGAGGAAGAAGGGAAATTTTGTGACACCCGTGAAAAACCAGGTGAGGGGTGTGATGTGCCCAGAGAGGGGCTGATGGCTGTGGGCAGGGAGCAGTGCTGGATGCCTGTGCCCCAGGGGAGCTTGCCTGGTGCTGCTCTGTGCCTGCCCTGTGCCCTGGGCAGGGGCTGAGCAGAAAGCCAAGCCCAGCTGCCAGCAGGGAGTGGAGGCTCTGCTCTCTGCCATGCCCCTCTGCCCCAGTGTTTTGGGGAGGCTGGTGAGCCTGCAGCACCTCCCAGAGCAGTTCCTCTTCTGTTCCTCGTGTAGGGTCCCTGTGGGAGCTGCTGGACCTTTTCTACCACGGGCTGTTTGGAGTCTGCCATTGCCATTGCCACGGGAAAGCTGCTCTCTCTGGTAAGAGATTTTCCTGGGCGTGGGCAGAGCCCTTTTGGGAGCAGGATGGAGCCAGAGGGGCTGGAGGCTGCTGGGAGCAGGCATGGGCAAAGAAGCTGGGGCTGGGGCTCCTCACTGCAGGCAGCACATTGGGACATGTTGTTTTTTCAGCTCCCAGAGGACTTATATTCCTGAAGAACTAGAAAGACAGTAGCGCTTACACAACTTAGAATAACTGAGGGTTGTGTGTGTTAAAAACAAACCTGACCTTTGGAAGACACCTCAGCCAGTCCTTCTCAGGGGGAAATGGATTCCTGGCAGGCGTGAGGAGGAATTCCTCTGGCAGCCAGGGCATCCCAGGCTNCGGTGCCCCGCCCAGTCCCGGTGCCCCGCCCAGCGCCCCGCCCACCCCGCCAATTGTCCTGCCCCCTGGCGGCGGCTCGGCCCATTTCGGCTCCGTTCGGCCCATTTCGGCTCCGTTCGGCCGCGTTCGGCTCGGCTTGGCCCGGTTGGGCTCCGCTCCGTCCCGTCCGTGCCGGTTCGGCCCGGCCCGGCCATGGGCTGGCCCTTGCTGCTGACCGCGGCCGCGCTGCTGGCCCCCGCCGCCGCCTGGGAGCCCTCGGCCGAAGGTACAGGGGCACCGGGAGGGCAAGAGGCCACTTGGCACGGCCTGGCCTGGGCCGGCACGGCTCGGCTCGGCTCGGCCCCGCTCGGTTCGGGCTCGGCCCGGCCCGGCCNTGTGCTGCTGATAATGTCACATCCTGTGCCACCAGTACCGGGGTAAGAGCGAGGTGAAGCCTCTTCCCCACCTTCAGCTTTCACTCTGACTCTAGCCGAGCTGTCTCTTCTGCTGCCAGCTCCCTGAGCAGCCAGAGGTGCGGGCTGGCTGTGCCCTCCGGGGCTCCCTGCTGCAGTGCCCAGTGTGTGTGTGGGCTGCTCACCAATCCCCCACCCCTGGGAGGGTGGCTGTCGGGAGCCACTGGCCTGGCAGCTCACCACAGCCCTCCTGCCTGGCTTGCAGAACTGCTCAGCCACCAAGGGGAACTTCCTGCGCAGCTCTGGGCCCTATCCTGACTCTATCGACTGGAGGAAGAAGGGAAATTTTGTGACACCCGTGAAAAACCAGGTGAGGGGTGTGATGTGCCCAGAGAGGGGCTGATGGCTGTGGGCAGGGAGCAGTGCTGGGTGCCTGTGCCCCAGGGGAGCTTGCCTGGTGCTGCTCTGTGCCTGCCCTGTGCCCTGGGCAGGGGCTGAGCAGAAAGCCAAGCCCAGCTGCCAGCAGGGAGTGGAGGCTCTGCTCTCTGCCATGCCCCTCTGCCCCAGTGTTTTGGGGAGGCTGGTGAGCCTGCAGCACCTCCCAGAGCAGTTCCTCTTCTGTTCCTCGTGTAGGGTCCCTGTGGGAGCTGCTGGACCTTTTCTACCACGGGCTGTTTGGAGTCTGCCATTGCCATTGCCACGGGAAAGCTGCTCTCTCTGGTAAGAGATTTTCCTGGGCTTGGGCAGAGCCCTTTTGGGAGCAGGATGGAGCCAGAGGGGCTGGAGGCTGCTGGGAGCAGGCATGGGCAAAGAAGCTGGGGCTGGGGCTCCTCACTGCAGGCAGCACATTGGGACATGTTGTTTTTTCAGCTCCCAGAGGACTTATATTCCTGAAGAACTAGAAAGACAGTAGCGCTTACACAACTTAGAATAACTGAGGGTTGTGTGTGTTAAAAACAAACCTGACCTTTGGAAGACACCTCAGCCAGTCCTTCTCAGGGGGAAATGGATTCCTGGCAGGCGTGAGGAGGAATTCCTCTGGCAGCCAGGGCATCCCAGGCTGCTGGCTCTGGGTCTCCTTGTCTGCCTCCCTGGGACATGGAGCCATTTCCAGGTGACTGCCAGTGGGTGAGCAGGCAGCTGCAGGGTTAAACCAGTGCTGTGGTGGTTGTTACAGCCAGCTGCACAGACAGACCAACTCTCAGTTCCTGCTGTGCTGTGGCTTTTTGTGTCACTGGCTCTGGGCACAGGTGTGGGACAATCCCTGACTCAAAACCCTTCTCTGCAGGCGGAGCAGCAGTTGGTTGATTGCGCCCAGGCCTTCAACAACCACGGCTGCAGTGGGTAAGTCAGGAAGGGTCAGAAAGAACAGAAATTAGAGTATCTTACACCCTGTGATGGATGGACAGTCTTCCTCAAGATCTAATGACAGGATCCTTCCACATATTGGAATAGCTTTTGTCTTCTCTTGGCTGCAATGTGTCAGGAGAAGCAACTTTGGATTTGGCTGCTTGTTTTAATTTCACACTCCCTAGAGGTTAGGGTGTTTCACTAAATCTTCAGCATTTCCCAGCCTCTGTTGTTCCTCATTTGTTAGTTTTTATCTGAGATGTTTTTCACTCAGCAGCCATAGGCTGGGCTCTGATGGGCTCTGGGACAGCAAGGGCAGTTCTGGCTGTTGTTCTGCCCACGGGTCACGCGCATCTCGTGCCACTGTGAAGAACCCACAGAAACTTCAGCTTCCCCTTTGGGAAGTTCCTCCTGGCTTTGCTAGAGAAGGCAGAGAATAGAGCTTTCTGACAGTTTCTGTTTTCTGTGAGATAAGTGGTCCTAGAGGGACTCTTGGAGCTGAGCAAAGCCACTCTTGGTGCTTCTTATTTTTCTTGTGACTCCTCCTTAGGCGTTTCCACATCAGCACTCCCTGATCATCTCTCTTTACTTCCCTCCTGAGATGTGCTGCTGGAAGGTGGCCAGGGAAGGGAGCAGCTGCTTGCTGGAGATGTGGGTCTCTCAACATTCCCCCAGCCAGGCTGGGCAGAGGGCACTAAAAAACACCTTTCAGCATGCGAGGCTGGTGCTGTGTGACCTCACGCTGTCAGGGTGTTCTTCTCCAGGGATCTGGAGAATGAGGTGTGACCATGCCAGGCAGTGTGGTGAGCCAAGCCAGCAGTCCCCAGGCAGGGAGATGCTGCAGGAACACACTGGAGTTCGTGCCTCTGGAGGCTCTGGGATAGACGCTGCCTTTCCCTGTCTCCTTGGCTGGTGGGAGTGGTCTGCAGAGGGGGGAATGTTGATGGCTTTGCTCTGCAGAAGCTACAGTGTTACCATCCTAATGAATTGTTACCATGCTAACTGAGCCCTGTTGTCCTGCAGGGGCCTGCCGAGCCAAGCCTTCGAGTACATCCTGTACAACAAAGGGTTGATGGGGGAGGACAGCTACCCCTACCGGGCCAAGGTACTCCCAGCACAGCCCCAGCCCCATGGCAGAGCAGGGCCTGGCACAGGCTCCAACAGCTCCTCTCTGTCCCCACAGAATGGCACCTGCAAGTTCCAGCCTGAGAAGGCCATTGCCTTTGTCAAGGACGTCATCAATATCACACAGGTGAGGCCCCCAGGGCTGCCTTTCCAAACTTCCAGGGCTGTGCCAAGAGAAGGTGCTGGGATGCCCGAGGTGTGCTGGGCTCTGCAGCTGGAGCTGCAGCCTATGTGCTCCTGGAGAGAGCGAGCTGCTGTGCACATTCCTGCTCTCCTGGAGCTGCAGCCTGTGTGCTCCTGGAGAGAGCGAGCTGCTGTGCACATTCCTGCTCTCCTGCACACCTTTTGGAAGGTGGCACCGAGGAGGTTCTGGAGCCAAAATACAGGCCCTGGGTTCCTGCCTGCTTCCCACCGTGGGTGCACCTCCAGGCTGGGCCAGTCCTGATTCTTGTCTTGCAACTCAGCCCTTGATTCCTTGCCTACCTGCAGGAAGCCAGGAATATCCACCCTGTGCCCTGGCTTCCTGCAGGAACTGGGCTGGTCCCAGCACAGGCAGGAGATGAGGGATGACCCTGGATCCTCTCTTGCAGTATGACGAGGACGGCATGGTGGAGGCTGTGGGGAGGCACAACCCAGTGAGCTTTGCCTTTGAGGTGACCAGTGACTTCATGCACTACAGGAAAGGAGTGTATTCCAAGTGAGTGTGTGACCCTCACCTGGTGAGGTGAGGGCAAGGGGAATGTGTAGGGCTGGAGTTCCTGTTCCTCCTGCTGGATGCAGGAACACTGCACTGCATTCTCACACTGCTTTTAAGTAGAAAAGAGAGAAAAAAAAAAAAGAGTAACCAAAGCCTTGATTTATCAGTTCCTGAGGGGATGAGAGTGCAGCACAGGGAAGAGGAGGGCTGCTTGCTTGGAACCTGTACAGCCTGGACACCAGATTGTGGTGGAATGAAGGTCAGCAAGTCAGGGAGCTTGGGAGAGACTCTGCAGCTCCCCACAGGGCTGGGGGGGCTGTCCCAGGGCTGGTCTGTGTCTGAGCTGGGACAGCTGAACACATCTGGTTGCTTAGGGTAACCTCAGCCAAGGTGGATTTTCTCTGGTATCAGGGGATCTCCTGCAGTGCCAGAGCTCAGAGGGGTGGTGGGAAGTGTGGCTGCCCTCACACTGCCCTGCCCCTCAGCTGGCACCTCTGCAGGTTGTGCTTTTGGCAGGGTCCTGCAGTGCTGCTCTCCACAGGGCAGGTTCTGCAGCACCTCACCTCAGCCCTGCCAGGTGCTGCTCCCCAGACAGGGAGGGGGAACAGCACAGAGAAAAACCAGCTTGGGACAAGAAGTGACCCAGCAAGTCTGGAGTGTGGTGTCAGCTCCATGGCCAGGGCAAAAAGCCACTTGGAAGGCTGATAAATGCACCCTGGAAAGATGAGAGCTGAGTGAGGCAGCACAGGTGAGACAGCCCAGCAAGGGGCAAAGTGCCTGTTTGGAGAAATAGAAAAATATCTTGGAGTAATGAACCCTCAGGCATGTAGAACTGCAGGGAAGATGCAAAGGAGAGTCTGAGCCTGAGGGATCTGCCCCAGGGAGGTCTCAGGAAGGAGAAGCTGGTGATTCCAGTGGCTTTGCTGGAGCAATAGCCAGTGATGCCAGAGGTAAGGGCCAGCCCTGGGCAGGTGTGAGCTGTGAGGGCAGGGATGTGGTCAGAGGAACACACCAGCAGCAGTTGCCCTGTGGATTTACAGTCTAAGGTGGATTTCAAGTCAGAGTGCATGGAATAATTGATGCTCCAGTGCTTTCAGCCCAGAGCAGCTGTTAACAGATCGAAAAAAAGAAAATCTGAGGTGGATTATTGATCTTTTCCTGTGCTGCAGTTTGAAAATGTTTAAAAATAGATGCTCCTGAGGTGGGAGCATGTACCACGAGCTGTCTTGTTTCGTACCACAGGCAGCAGCTTTCAGCAAGTGCAGTTTAAAGGTTGAAAATTCTGAGGAAGCACATATTTAGACCCAAGAGTTCGCCGTTCCTGTGCAAAACACAAAACGGTGCCTTTGAATTTCAGGGCAGTACAAACCAGCACTGGGAGGCATTAAGAGCTGCTGGTTTCAATTGGGAAAATTCCTTTGCACTGTAGCTTGTCTTGGTGGGCCAGGAGCTCAAAAGTCCATGGATTCCCTAACTCCAGGATATGGCTGGTAGTTCCAGAGTGGAAAAANTATTATATATATTACATATTATATTATAATATATAATGTTATATATTTTATATAATTTATATATAATTTATTTATATAATTTATTATTTAATTTAACATAATATACATATATTTATACATACCATTCACGNTCCCCACCTGGGAGTTCAGAGCATCCCACAGTTGTGTTTGCAGGTTGTGCTCAGGACTGCTGGCTGGACTAACCCCTGGCCAGTTCCAGGCTGCTGTTCACACAGCACAGGTGTGTTCTCTCCCCTGCAGCCCACGCTGTGAGCACACCCCTGACAAGGTGAACCACGCCGTGCTGGCTGTGGGCTATGGAGAGGAGGATGGCATTCCTTACTGGATCGTCAAGAACTCCTGGGGCCGCCTCTGGGGCATGCAGGGGTAAGGGGCAGGAGAGCTCTGAACACACAGCCAGTGTGACTGNACAAATTCCTGAGAGTTCTGATAACTAAAGATGGTTGGGCTGGTGCACAATATGGTCTAAGCTGTTCATTGCTACACTGAGGGGCTCCTGCTGCCCACCACACCCTGTCTGCGCCTGGGGAAACACCCCCCGTGCTGGGATCCCACCCTCCCTCAGCCCCACGCCACCCTCAGGCTCTGCAGCTGCAATTTGGCAGCTGGGAACACGTGGGGAGCTGTCCCAGTGTGGGTGGTGCCAGGGCTCACCAAGCTGCTCCTGGGGTCCCTGGTGGGGCAGAGCCTTGGGTCAGAGGGGCTGCCCTGGTCCCCAGGTCTGAGGTCACCTGGCTCCTCTCTCCTGGTCACACGGCCAGGGAAGGAGAGCAGGTTTGAGTTCCCAGCTTTACGAGTGTTTCCAGCTGCAGGTGGAATTTTTGGGAGAGAAAGCTGATTCTCCTTCGGGGTGTGAGGGGGCAGGGAGTGGCATTGCCTGGAGAGCTGTGGGCAAGGGGACCTGAGTGGGAAGGGACCTTAAAAAAAACCCATCCATGGCCATGACAGGGACACCTTCACTGTCCCAGGCTGCTCCAAGCCCCAATGTCCCACTGGCCTGAGACATTCCAGGATCCAGGGACAGCCAGAGCTGCTCTGGACACCCTGTGCCAGGCCCTGCCCACCCTCAGCTGCCACACTGGCTCTGCCAGAGGAGGCAACGCTCACTCACACCCGTTTCTCTCTCTTTTAGGTATTTCCTGATTGAACGAGGCAAGAACATGTGTGGCCTGGCTGCTTNCTGAGACACTCCAGGATCCAGGGACAGCCAGAGCTGCTCTGGACACCCTGTGCCAGGGCCTGCCCACCCTCAGCTGCCACACTGGCTCTGCCAGAGGAGGCAACGCTCACTCACACCCGTTTCTCTCTCTTTTAGGTATTTCCTGATTGAACGAGGCAAGAACATGTGTGGCCTGGCTGCTTGTGCCTCCTACCCCGTTCCTCAGGTGTAGGACAGGGGCACAGGGCTGGGGGACAGGGCTGCAGTGACTGACTGATATATTCCATGTCTGAGTGTGGAATGAAGGCAGGACGAGGTGCCACACCTGCCTGGGAGCTGTGACCTGCTGGGAGGTGTGACCTGCTGGAAGGTGCTACCTGCTGGGAGGAGTGACCTGCTGGAAGGTGTTCCCTGCTGGAAGGTGCTACCTGCAGGCAGGTGTGACCCACTGCAAGCTGTGACCTGCAGGCAGTTGCTTGGCTCGCACACGCCTCCTGCAGCAGCACCACCTGAGCCTGCTCTGTGCAGCCAAACCCTGCCAGCTTCCCTCCCCCTCTGTGCCCAGCTGTGTCTCCATCCACTGTCACACCTGGGGGGCAGCAGGGCCGTCCCAGCAGAGCGCTGGGAAACCACACAGCTCCCAGTTCAGGGCACACAGAGCTCCCCCCATCCTGTGGGTGGCTTTTTTTTGCAATCACCAGGTGTAAATATTAGCGATTTTTATTTTCTTTGAAGGCAATTTCCCTTTTCTTTAAAGGAAGGATGAGTGAGTGCTGTGATTTGTACACTTTTATCAATTTTCATGAAGCGTCTGCTATTTTTTGTATTAAAAGCCAGGGTATTTTGATGCAGAGAAGAAACGGGTGGTTTTTCTTTAACCCGTCGGTGAATACGGGAGAACCTCGGTGCCGATTCTGAACGGGCACTGGGACATGAGGCCGCGTGGGAGCGGGGGCACGTCTGTGTGATTTCACGCTGAAATCCGTCACTGACAGATTTAAAAAACCTTAATAAAAAAATCTTAATACATCAGCTTAATAAAGCTGCCTCGTCACCGGAGCGCTGAGCAGGGCGGGCTGAGGGGCTCCGGCCTCCGGGCGCGGCCCAGCACCCCCCAAGACCGTGCGAAGCGCCAAGTGCTTCCCGGGGGTACGGAGAGGGCTTTGGAGCGGGGCTTTGGAGCGGGGTTAAGGCGGGGCCAGGGAGGGAGCGGGGCCTTGGACCGGGGCCGGCCTGAGGGCGATGCCGCCATTTCCGGGAAACTTCCCGTTT
>VXBB01018021.1:16680-32363 GCA_013399915.1 Illadopsis cleaveri | reverse complement strand
TCCCGGGGGCGCGGAGGACGCGGGGCCCGGCGGCGGAGGTGGCGGCGGGGCGGAGGCAGCGCCCGAGGCCGAGCAGCGCCCCTGCTCGCAGAGCTCCGTGATCTGCCTGGAGGACTCGGCTCCGTGCAGCGGGAGCCCGGCTGCGGGGCTCGGCCCTTGGGAGTCACCCGCTGACCCCGCCCGGGATGCGGACAGCGCCGGCGCTGGCCCAGGTAACCGGTGTTGTCACCCATCTGATGGCACAGCACACGGACTGAGTGCTGGGTTATGATAGTGAAGGTGCCCTGAGCTGGGACAGCATCTGTGTTTGCACCCAGAGGGATTGGCTTGGCTGGTCAGGAATCAGAGGCAGCTGTGTGCTCGGGGCTGACAGCAGCCCAGGTTTCATTCAGGTTCCTGGATTCCCTTTTGGGTACCCCCAGCCTGGAAGCAGGGCAGCCTTCTGCCAGTGCAGGAGTAGCAGCTGCTCGTGTACTGGGGTTACTGGACCTCCCACATGGCATTCCTGAAATGATCAATAATCTATAGGGATGCTATGGAGAGAAAAGCACTTAGAAAATTCATACAGGAGGGACATAAAGTCAGCTTACATCTAAATGAAATATTAACCCAAAAAAAGTGATCCCTCTCCATTTATAACACAAACATAATAGACGCCACAAAAGAACTCCAGCCCTCAGTTATGATCACAGAATTCCTGCCTGTCATTGCTTTGGCAGCTCTGTCCCACAGAACTGCTCTGTTTTAGATTCCTTCCCTCCTGTGTTTTGAAACTTTGGACCTTTATTTGGGAGATTAGCATGTTTATGCAACTGAATAACACCAAAGAATGTTCTGGGATGCTGCCCTTACACTGAATGGTGAAAAGATTCGTGAACTGTATTTCTGTTCCTAATATTTTGTTGTCTTTTCTTTGTGAAATTAATTTTAGTAAGTTAATGATATTGACCTTTCTTTGTAGGATTTTCCTTTTAAGACACAATGCACGTACATTTACCTTCCAATTCCAATACAGGGACTGTGCCAGCTGATGAGTCTGCACTCTTTTAAGGCTAGGATTTAATATAATAGGAGCTTTTTATAGAAACAGGTTTATATATAAATACTTGTTATAGAAAACTCTTGCAGACAAATAGACCTCTTCAGTGTTTCACTCCTGCCAGGGACAGGTGACTGTAGGTTTAGCTGTAACACTCTTAAATGAGGATTTGTGGGGGTTTGTCTGTCTGTTTTTAATGAGGGGAGAAAAGGGAGCAGTAAGTTTTATTCTTTGAAAGTCAGAAACTGTATCAAACGAGTGTTTTGAAGTCTGGCTGCTGATTTTCCCCCTCTGTTTGTGGCAGGCTGAGTGTGCCACATTACCCAGCAATATCCATGGACTTCTCTTGCAGCTGCTGGTGCTGGAGGGGATCTGGGCCAGGAGCAGCAGGGGGCTGGGAACAAAAGTCCCCCAAACCTGGATGAGGCCACCTGGCCTGAGCTGGAGGAGGATGACCTGGACATCATCCCTCCCTCCCCCGAGGAGGAGCTGCCTCCCTTCTCCCCCTCTCTACAAAGTGTCAGGTAATCAGAGTTCCCTGCTGGAACCATCCCTCTGTTGCATGATTAGAAAAAAAGCACCAAAAACCACCCAAAACTCCTGCTTGTTAAAAAGGCACAGGCTGAGTTGGTGTCTCTTTGCTGCTTGGCAGGTTGATGGTTGGCAGCTGCAATCAATGCTTTATCAAATACTCATTCTATGGCTGGTGTTTTAGGTGGCTTTCACTTCAGGAAAAAGCAGAGTTACTTTTGTAGTGGGATGGGAGAAAATTGCTGGGGCGAGATTTCACACGGGATGAGTGTCTGCTCAGCTCTTGGGTTCTACCTGGGCCTTCAGGAATCTATGCTTTACACACATCTTAAATCCCTCTGATCTATGGTAATACCTCAGTTTACAAATATCTGCATTTCAATGGCTTTTTCTTTCGGTGTTAGCAGTATTTTCAGAGCCTCTCCCACTGGTGGAAGATGCACAGCTGGCAGCTCTGAGGCCAGGCAGGAGAAGGTTCCCACAACACATCCTGGAGCTGATCCCAGTGCAGGGGATTCAGGTACACAAAATGCTTTGGAATTTCATAGCTCTGACTTTGGGGAGAGTTTGCAACTATTTATTATCCTGTGTAGTCCAAGAACATTAACTTGCAGGTGGAGAATTAACATCTGTAGATGGGGAGTTGACGTAAATAGTTGGATTATAGACAACTAATGAAAGACAAGGGCAAAAATACGTAGATTCCTTGAGTTCCTGCACACAGAAACAGTTTCTTTGTGCAAATGGACTAAAATATATATTGGAAGTAAATTGTTTAGACTGATTTCCTGCCATGTACAGTGCTCTGGGAGAGTGGTATCCTCCTGACAGCCGTTGTGATGAAATGACTGTGCTGAGCTCCCTCCCCGTGCCAGGTGAGGCCGTGCCGGTGTCCCCGCAGCTGTACCGAGTCATGGAGGCCATCTGTGAGCTGGTGGATGCCATCCCCCTGCAGGAGCTGCAGGCCCTGGGCTGTGCCAGGGCCCTGCTGCAGCACAGGGACCTCAGGTAGGCTGCAGCAGCCCCGTGTGGAGCAGGGAGCTGCCTGCAGGTGTCCTCAGCACACTGGAGAACGAGGCAGGAGGGCTTTGAAAGGCTGGGAAACACTCACTGAGGGAGGGAACAGAACACCCCAGACTGCTCTGTGAGTGTTAGTGTCCCTGTGTGCTGCCAGAGGGGGGGATCCAGTGCCACAGGCAGAGTGAGGAGTTGCCTGGCACCGGGTGTTTGTTCTTCACAAACAGATGATGTGCTGTGGCCTGCCAGATGTCCTCCTCAGTTCTCCTGCCACAGGCATTCAGTGGGTGTTGTCTCCCCTCCTACTGACTGCAGGGATGGTGATTTCTCCTGATATCCCTGAACTTGTCGTCTCCCAATGGAATTGTTGCTGCCACAAGCTGCTGCTTTGTCTCCTGTGTCATCTGATGGCACAGTACCTGGACAAAGTATTGGGATTTGGGATTTTGGTTAGATTCTTCCTGGTCTGGGACTATGAACATTTACTTCTGTAAATGTTCTCAGTCCAAGAACTTATTTTATTTCTCTTTGCTGTAGTCAGACATAGTCTTAAGAAAGTACCTAAAAACATGATTTGGTTCAGGCATACTTCTAACTTCAGGTTTTGCCTCTGAGGATTTATTTTTTATATTCTACCTTGCCTGGATCTCTTCCTTACTTTTAGGAATTCTTTTATTTTATGTCTGTAGAGATGATGTCACAGTTCTGTCATTAGTTTCTTGTGGTGGTATTCTCTCTTCCCTAGATTTGTTTGAAATTATTTTCAAACATGGTGATTCAGAACACGATGGAACCACCATATGTTAAAATGTTTAATAGCAGTGAGACGAAACTGTTTAATGAATGTTGTAGAACCTGGTAAATCATTGCTTGTGACTAAATATTATTTTTTTCTTTCTTCCCTGCCTTGTCATCTCTCCCAGGAGAAAATTGCTGGCTAATTCTGTCAGTTTGAACCAGAATGGCATAAGCACCACTTTTCCTAGAAGCTGGAAGTCTCCCATGGTGCAGAGCTCTCGTGTGTGTCCTGGTGCAGATCCAGGTTCTGGCCCAAGCTGGAGCTTCAGTTCTGACAGAAACTCCCCCAAATCCACCAACTCCCCATCGGTGCTTTCTGTCCATTCCAGCAGCTTTTCTGCAAAAAGAAATCAAACCTTGGACAGCCCTTGTGCTTCAAAGCAGAGTGCTGAGGAGATGCCCTGCCCAGGGACTGCAGAGCTGCCTTTTCCCAAGGGCGGTGGCAGGGAGGGAGCTTCCCTCAGGCTCAGCCTCCCGTCCTGCGACAGCAGCTGGGACAGAAGTCCGGGATTCGGGAATGGGAAGCAGCCGCTGAGCAGCACAGCCCTGAGGGCTCAGAGCACAGCTCCCGCTGCCGGTGCTGCAGGGAACAGCTCGGGGATGAACGATCTGGACTTTGACCTGGATCACTTCGACATCGATGACTTGGATGAGGACTGGGAGAGCTCGGAGCCTGTGGCAGCCCCCGGGGCACCGCCCACGCCGCTGTGCCCGCCGGGCAGGGTGGGGCCTCCTGCCAAATCCCTCCTGTCCAAAATCATGTCCAGAGCCCAAGGGTCGGCTGGGGGATCCAGTCCTGCTGCTCCAAAGCCAGGCCTGCTGATGGCAACAAAGAGCCATCCAGGTGAATTACACTCCTGAGGATTATTGGGTTTTTCCATTTTTAAATTTTATTTATTTCTTTTTACATCTAAGACCAAGTAACTGCTACAGATCACATCCATGACATTTGTTTCTGTGGAAGTTTCTTTTGGTTCCTTTTTTGCAAAGTCATCTTGGGTTTTTTTTTTCCTCCAAATGATGCCAAACTTGAATATTGCCTTCCTGTGCAGGTTTCAGGCTGCTGGAAGATGCAGCTGCTAAAATTGGAAATTAGGGTGTTTCTGTTTTAGTCAAATAATGATTCTGCAGCTTTTGATTCAAAGCTGTACAATGGTTTTTGCTGCAAAATGTTCTAAAATGGGTTTGTGGAAGCAAACTCAGTCCCCTGAGGCCCAGGATTGGTTAGTGTAATTTCAGGTTAATGTAGGCACAGGCTGGCAAAAGGGGAGCTGAAAATCAGAGTCACAGATGGGTTTGGGGTGGAAGAGACTTTAAATCCCATCCAGTGCCATCCCCTGCCATGGTAGGGACACCTTCCACTGTCCCAGGGTGCCCCAAGCCCCTGTGTCTAGCCTGGTCTGGTACACTCCCAGGGATCCAGGGGCACCCTGTGCCAGGGCCTGCCCACCCTCACAGGGAACAATTCCTTCCATAACTTGATGTCACAACTTATTCTAATCACATTTTTTCTTGTCTCCCAGATCCAGTGGTTCATAACCCTGCCCTGGAGCGTTTCAGGGGTATGAAATTTCCCCATTCTGCAGAAATGATGAATATATTCCACAAGAAGTTTGGATTGCACTGTTTCCGGACAAACCAGCTGGAGGCCATCAATGCTGCTCTGCTGGGGGAGGATTGTTTCATCCTCATGCCCACAGGTACCTGCCCCCACAGCACAGGGTATAGACCTGCAGCTCCTTTTGCAAGCTTTGGGACAAGCTTTTCTCTTCCCTTGTGCCTTTGTGCTGCTGGAATTCTCTGACTGCAGGATTTCAGGAGTATTGTTGCACTGGGGTATTTGGAGTGAGGGGATTAAATTTCTGCCTTCCTTAATAACTCACACAGTAACTCTTCCTTATCCTACGGGTGTCACTTTGTGGCAGGCATTGGTACAAATGTATTGCTTCCAGAAGTGCTGGGAAATGGGAAATAGGTCTCCATCCCTTTTCTCTTGATATCCAACGCTTACTGTGCTGTGTCTCATCCTCACAGGAGGTGGGAAGAGCTTGTGCTACCAGTTACCAGCCTGTGTCTCTGCCGGGGTCACCATCGTCATTTCCCCGCTGAGGTCGCTCATCATCGATCAGGTCCAGAAGCTGAAGACTTTAGATGTAAGTCCCAGCAGCTCTATTGAGTGAAACTGCAGGTAACTGGATTAGAAATCGGAAATTTTACAGCAAATCTTGTGTCTCCCAAATATAAACTACGTAATTTGATTAGCTGGACACTGTGAACGGCACAGGAACTTGCCTGGGAAGAGCTAAATTGGATGAACTCGAATATCTTGGCAGTGTGGCCGCTGGATTTATTGCTGCTCCTTGTGTTGGGTGTTAGAGCTGTGCTTTTCAGAGCAGGTGCTGGTTCTGAGATCCTGAGAATTGTAATCACTCACCTACACAGGAGCCTGACTCTGCAGAGGGAATGAGGCCTAAGAGTTCCTGAGTTAGGGGGGTTTTGGAGCTGCTAAACATCTTTGAAAACATGATACACAGAGCAGAAATGTGTGTGCAGGAGTTCACAGGATCCCAGAATGGTTTGGGTTGGAAGGGATCTTAAAGTTCATCTTGTTTTACCTCTCACCCTGGGCAGGGACATCTTCCCCTAGCCCAGGGTGCTGAGATGTGTGTCCCCAAACGTGTGTCCCCAAACATGTCCCCAAACGTGTTCCCAAGGCTGACTGCTTAGGAACTGGTTGGTAATGAGAGGTAGGGCCACGTTTGGAGGTTCTTCTGTTTCGCATGTAATAAAACTCAATAGATTATTTTATAATTTTTTTATATAGATTGCTGCAACATACCTGACTGGGGATAGAACAGATGCTGACGCCTCAAAAATCTACATGCAGCTGTCAAAGAAAGACCCTGTCATAAAGCTACTGTATGTCACCCCTGAGAAGGTCTGTACTTCATCTTCCCTTGTAAAACCACAGGGGCTATGAGGGGGGGATTGCTGTGAGGTGCTAAAAAACTGCACTCAGAGTAGGCTTCTGGGGGAAAAAATGCTAGGTTTTAAATAGCTCGTTAAGAATCTGTACGGATGTAACTAATTTCAGTCAGTAATTAGCCAAGAATAAGAGCTGAGTTTGTCTGTAAGAGATAAATTCCTAAAACAAGCTCCCATGCTCACCTATTTCAATCTATCTTGATACACATTACTGTTAATCACTGTCCAGTAGCTACTAAATCCAGACTGCTCTGAATAGGGTAATACAGGAAAAATACAGCATTGTCAGGGTGATAGGAGATTGTCAGAGCTTGCCTTGGGCTGCACTATATGCTGCCTTAAAAATATGTTATTGCACATGAGCTTTGTAAGAGGGGGCAGATTAGTGTGCTGGTTGTGTCTCTCTTCAGCATTATTTTTCCCTCTATTTCCTGACATAAGTCATTTAAATTTACTGAAATTTCCTCAGAATGAGGGGCCTTGGGGTAGGTGATCCCAGAACCTGGTGGGAATCCCACACCAGCTGCGTGGTTAAAACCAGCTGACTGGCATCATCTCTGTGCCTGGAAGGCTCACCTGCACAATGCAGGATGATTCTGCAGCCTAGGACAGCTGTCTCTGTGTTCTCAGCCAGGCCAGCTGACACTTTTAGCCCAGGTATTTTAGCCCATTGCCTCTGGTGGCGTGTCCCAGGTGTGTGCCAGCAACCGGCTGATGTCCGCCCTGGAGAACCTCTACGACAGGAAACTCTTGGCACGTTTTGTCATTGACGAGGCCCACTGCGTCAGCCAGGTAAAACCTCCTCTTGTTTTCAGGAGCACCAAAAGGCTCCATTGGAGCCCTTCACTCTGTAGCACTTGAAATTTTGTTTCTCCACCAGTGGGGCCACGACTTCCGCCAGGACTACAAGCGCCTGAACGTGCTGCGCAGGAAGTTCCGCTCGGTGCCCATGATGGCCCTCACTGCCACTGCCAACCCTCGAGTGCAGAAGGACATCCTCAACCAGCTGGAGATGCTCAAACCACAAGTGTGAGTGCCTCAGCAGGCTTCTGAAACCGTTTGGTTGGTGCCACGGAAATTCGGAGTGGAAAACTTAGTGTAAAAAAAGCGTCGCAGGCCCACCTGAAATTCTTTGTGTAGCTGTGTCTGAGGAAATGAAGTGAAATGAAATGAAACAAAGTGAAACTAAGTGAAATGAAATGAAATTAAATGCGTAGAATCTAATAGGAGGTAGATGAAAAATATTAACATAAGAAACAACAAACCTGCCAAGCCCTTCCTTGCATGGTGAAGGAAGCTGTTTAACACAACATAACTGTACCCATAAGGCTGACGAGCACCATGAACTGTCACGTTTCAGGTTTACAATGAGCTTCAACAGGCACAACTTGAAATATGATGTGTTGCCCAAGAAGCCAAAGAAGGTGGCGATGGATTGCTTGGAATGGATTAAAAAATATCACCCCCGTGAGTACTGAGCAGCATAGTGCCCACAGGCCTTTTCATGAAGCACTTCTCAAGGCAGTAAAAGCTTTTATAATGCTGTAATAATGATATATTTACCAGAGAAGCAAGATGGAGGTGATGTTGCTGAAAATGGGAATCAGGTTTATGTGCATTCTAAAGCTGAGAATTTAAGTTAAGATGGAAAAGTAAATTATGGTGATGCTCTTGAATAACCCTTCTGGAGCTTGCCACAGCTTTTAGGATCATGTCTTCAGAGCATAAAGGTCATCCAATATCTTAATTGTTTAATTGTGTTGATCTGGTTATCTGTAGTTCCCTTTGAAGCTATCTTCAGAGATTCCCATCTTTCTAGGCTCCCTTTGGAGTCCTGCAGCTCCTGCTGCTGGAACTGGATTACACCAAGCTCCCTCAGAGCTTCTCCCATACTGTACTCTCAGAGAGCATTTACTGAACTCCTCTAACTCTTGAATTATATAGGTTTTGTTCATTTATTCTAAATCCTGAGATTGCACAATACTGATGAGGAAAACATTTCTGTATTCCACCTAACCAGAAGTCCAAAAAGACTGTAGGAAAAAACTGTCAAGACTATCTGATACTAATAAAATAATTCTATAGTGAAGCAGTTATATCTTTACTCTTATCTTTAATTCCAATGGGAAGAGGTCGGTATCTGCTTGGCAGGTTGAGCAGGGAAGGGAAATAAAACTGTATTGTAGTTCAGATATCTTTTCCTATCTGTTTGCAGATGACTCTGGGATAATCTATTGCCTTTCCCGGCACGAGTGTGACACCACAGCAGCCATCCTGCAGAAGGAGGGGCTGGCTGCCCTGGCCTACCACGCCGGCCTCACCGACTCCAACAGGGATCTTGTGCAGCAGAAGTGGGTTAATCAGGAGGGGTGCCAGGTGAAGAAAAAATGGGGGGAAAAGGGAAGAAAATCTGGGCACTTTTACCCCTCTTGGCCTGGGAAATAATAGGGAGGTTGTGCAGTGTTACCACCAAATGTCTGCAGTATTGAATAACTGATCCAAACAGACCTGCTGGGGCACAGCAGCCACCTTTCACTGGGAATTTTGTGAATACAAGGTTGTAGCACTGTACCGTGGTGTGCTACTCCTACAGGGAGGACCTGAGCAGTGCAGGGCTTCAGAAACAGCTCCTGGCACGCTGCTGTGCAGAGACTGGAATTTGGGGTTTTTCCTGTGTCTGTAGTGGCTCCTCTGACAGGAGGGGAGGCTGTTGCTGTTCTGTACTTGCTCTGCACCGTTACAACTGAAATTCTGGGTCCTCCAGGTTTCCTAATCTAGGTCACTGGTCTGCTTTCCATGCAGTGTTGCAGGAGTGACTTCCATAATGTGTGTCTAGAACAGGATAATCTCCTTTCCCAGGTGATCTGTGCAACAATTGCCTTTGGGATGGGCATTGACAAGCCCGACGTGCGCTACGTTATCCACGCCTCCCTTCCCAAATCCATCGAGGGTTATTACCAGGAGTCTGGCAGAGCTGGGCGGGATGGAGAGATGTCCCACTGCCTGCTCTTCTACAGCTACAGTGATGTGACCAGGCTGAGAAGGCTCATCCTGAGTGAGTTCTCCTCTGGGAACTTGGAGATGACATTACAGCAGTCATATTGTTGCTGGTCTCGTTTAGCCTGTGTTATTTCTCTTTTACAAGTGCCATGGATGGTTCAGTATTGCCAGGAGGAGAGAACTGGGAATCCTTACCTGGATGGTTTTCATGCAGGTGGCAGGAGCAGGATTTTTGTCACTTGTACTTAATTTTAGTCAAAACCGCTTTGCTTCACAGAATCATGGAATTGTTAAGGTTGGAAAAACATTTAAGATCATCAAATCCAACTGTCAGACCAACTCCACTCCCCTGTTCACCACTAAAACATGTCCTCAAGTGCCACATCCACATATTTTTTGAGCACTTCCAAGCATAATGACTCCATTCAGGGCATCCTGTGCTAGGGCTTTGCTACCCTTTCTATGAAGAAACTGCTCTTGATATCTAATCTAAACCTCTCCTGACACAACTTGAGGCCACTTCCTCTCATCCTGTCACACATACCCTTCTCTTGACTTTTGTCATTCTAGGTTTATTTCCCTTCTCCAGTTCTCTAGCACTTCAGAGATAAAATCTGTCCTACATCTGTTCTGCACTAACCCACTCACCTTTTCTTAAGCAAAGCCAACATTGCGGGTTTTTTAAGCAAAGCCAAAATTGTGAGTTTTTAAAGCAAAGCCAGGTTTTTTCCACAGGCCATGGAAATGCAGGGGTGCAGCTTTAACAAACACCATTGGATTTGCTGTGTTTCAGTGGAGAAGGATGGGAACAGCCACACGAGGCAGACCCACTTCAACAACCTGTACAGCATGGTGCACTACTGTGAGAACGTGGTCGAGTGCCGCCGTGTGCAGCTGCTTGCCTACTTTGGGGAAACCAACTTCAACCCCACCTTCTGCAAAGATCATCCAGAAGTGATATGTGACAACTGCAGTAGAAAGAAGGTAAAACCTCACAGGTTTTATTTGTAGTGATTGTTAAGCTGAATTTGTATTTAGTTGTGTCAAAAAGTGGTTACACGACCTTTGGGAAGGCAAGTGGAGAAAAGGAATAAAAATCCTGTGTTTTTGTGATGCTTCCAGGTATTTTCAAGGTTTAACCATGGACTTGTGGTGCTCCTGTTCCTGTCAGAAGTATAAGGATGTTCCTTGTAGGAGGCAGAAGCTTAGATTAGATCCACTGCAATGACTGTGGGGAAATCCTTTCAGCTCCTGTCCTGGTGTTGTCAGGGCAGCTTTGTGCTGCCAGAGCAACATGAGGGCCACATTAGGTGTGCACTGCTGAAGGTGGTCCAGACATTTGGGGTTAGGCAAACTTCGTGGCAGGAGCAGGAGCAGAAGTGAAGGCAGCTGTGGAGAACGACAGGGAAGGGATCCTGAACAGTTTTGTACCTGGATATTGTTTCCCAGCTCTGTGTTTGAAGCATTCCCTTATATAGCTGGGATTGGAGCCAAATCTGGCCAGGATAATGCATATTCGGTCTCATTTTAATGCGTTTTGGAAGTGTAAGTTCTAGAGCGTGGCAGGATAATTACAAGAATGCTTTCCAAATGATTTACCTTGATTCCCAGTATTCACCCAGCAGTCTTGTGCCTCACTCTACACAAATAACCCCAGGGAGATTATATACAGTCACTTGGAGTGGTTTTGTATTATCACATCCAGAATCCCTGTGACTGTATCACTGTCGGTTCCTAACTAGGAAATCACGGTTTCTTTATTTGGAACAAACTCAATTCTTGCAGCTGAGAAAAGCTCAATAATGAAAACTGAGGTTGTCAGTAACAGCTTGGATTAGGGCAGAAACACGTAATGGCATGTCCTGATCAGGCCTGATTTAACAGGATTATAAATCAAGGAATGTGACTGAGGATGTGAAGAGCATTGTGCGGTTTGTGCGCGAGCACTGCGGCCAAGCGGGGCGGGTGAACGGCAAGAGGAATCCCGGCACTGGCAGGTACACCCTCAACATGATGGTGGACATTTTCTTAGGTGAGTCTGTTCTCCCAGAAACTCCTGAATAACCTGGTGCACAAATCCCCAACCAGCAATCAAGAGGGTTGATGCTGCAATGCCAGCAGGCATTTAAAAATATGTGTCTTTTGCAAAGTTAATCTTCCCAAGAATCTCTTGGTGGTAAGTGTTCCAAAATAAATGAAACTGGTGATTTAATCCATTTCAGGTTGCTATAGTGATAATACTGGTTTTCCAGTGCTTGAGGGCTTTTTTTGAATGTGAATAGACTGCCTTGGGAATCTCCCACAGATTGTAAATGCATGTGTATGTGGGCTTTGTGAGCATGGGCTCATCCTGTGCTTTCTGTTGCACAGGTTCAACGAGTGCCAAGATTCAGTCTGGAATATTTGGGAAGGGGGCTGCCTATTCCAGGCACAATGCTGAAAGACTGTTTAGAAAACTAGTCCTGGACAAGATCCTGGATGAGGATTTGTACATCACAGCTAATGACCAGGCAGTGGCATATGTCATTCTGGGAGAGCGAGCTCAGGCTGTGCTGGATGGGTCACTCCAGGTATGTAACTATTTAGTTCCTTGAAGGCATTGTTTTAAGGAAGGTGCTGCAGTTTTACTTTAGTATATCCCCTTGGGTAGCTTAAATACAGTTTGCCTCCAGCTGAACTAATGTCTGGTAGATGCAAGGGACGGAATCCAAGACGTGTGATTCCTAGCCCAGTATTTCAGTAATAATGTTGTGGGGTAAAACGTGAGTTTGAGAGGCTTGGAGAGGTTTAAATCTTTCTCTTCTTCCCCATCCATCTGATTCCTGCTGGACAGTGAAAGGAGAGTTCTGACTCCCACAGAAAGATGGTGAAGAAGGGGAAGAAGGACCAGCACTCCCTCCTTCATTTTCTACTCTATTTTTTCCTAGTCATTGGTAGGATCTGATGGAATAGGCACTTTATGAAGGTCATGGAATAGACCTGGAGGCAACGCCTCCTCTGCATTAGTGCTGTGTTTGGAGCAGGAAAAAGCCCTCAGCATTACCTCAGTGACCTCTGAAGCCAACTGGGAAGTGGGCTCTTTCCCTCTCTCTAAACTCTGCCAGCTCTTTGTAGAAGAAACTTGGATGTGGTTGAGTAGCCTGTAAAAAATTATTTAAAAATGTATATTGGGCAAACAGCTTTTTTTGGATACTCTGTTTCCTGTGCTGTGTTCCTGTGTTATCAGTCAGGATGTGCAGGAACTCTCTGGCAGGTGTTATGGATGGCTCCTTTTAACAGGTGGAATTCCACGAGACAGAGAGTGCCAGTGCCATCAGAAGGCAAAGGGCTTCCATGGCAAAGATGTCCCAGCGGGAAGAGATGGTTAAACAGTGCCTCAGTGAACTTACAGACACCTGCAAAACCCTGGGGAAAGTCTTTGATGTGCATTACTTCAATATTTTCAGTACTTCCACCCTAAAGAAAATAGCAGGTAAGGTCAGGTTTCTCAGAAGTCCTTTGGGGCTTCTGCACAGAGGGGCACAGAAAGGAGTTAATTTCCTCCCGGGTGTCTTTATAAAAAGTTATTTGTTTGCCATGTCTGAGGGGTACTTTGTTGTGTTACAGAAACCTTGTCCTCAGACATGGAGGTATTGCTGCAGATCGATGGTGTCACAGAAGACAAACTGGAGAAATATGGTGCAGAAATAATCAAAGTGATGGATAAGTACTCAGAATGCTCCATCCCAGGTGTGCTTTGTACCTCAACATGTACTCCCTGTTCAGAGCCTTTCTCTCCTCCTCTAGCAGATGTTTGATTCAAAAGTCACCATGATTTAATCACAAATAATTCCTAAGGGGAGCAAGCGCTTTCAGAACACACCAAAGTCTTTCTGCCTTCTCACTAGCTAAATTCAGGGTATCTCTGAAAGCCTGGGGATGGGGCAGTGCAGAGGAGGTGAGGAAGAGCCAGGACAGATGTTTTGATCCCACTGGTGTGTTCTGGTGACTGACTGGCCTGGGTGATCCCTTGGCTGAGTTAGTTTTCTCTCCCTGCCTGTGTGTAGAAGATGCTGCCTGCCCGGGTGTGGACACAGCCACGGGGAGCCCTGGCTCGCCGGGCAGTGATGGAGAAGCAGAGGATGCAGGCACAACCTCCAGCTATTTTGGCAATAACACAAACCAGAGGAGGAAAAGGAAGCGGCCACCCAACCCCAGAGACTCCAAGAGGAAGAAGACGAGTGGTGGTGGCAGCCAGCAGTTCCACCCCAGAGGGTATGTGCCTGGGGACACTTGTCACTTCTCTTTGCATAGTGATCATCCCAGAACTGCAGTTACCCTCCTGCAGTTTCTTCAGTATGGGCTTAAATAATGGTGTTAAAATTATCTAGGTGCCTGGTCAGAACTGCCCTGCCATGCTTTTCTGCATGTTTGGTTTAAAAAGCTGGTGAGGAAGGATATTTTACAGTTGTCCTCACACTTGACTGCCACAGGCTAAGCAGGGAACACTACATTTCAGTGTTCTGCCATAGCCAGCATTAGCAGGCTGACCAGGTTCCTTGCTTTAAGTCATAAAGAGGTCTTAAAACTTTGAACATTTGATGGAATATTTGAACTTCAGCCCCTCGTTAATTCAGATTCTCTTTCTGATTGAATCATGCAAAGCAACACCTGCATCTGCTGTTGGTTGGTCTTGAGTTTCTAGGGCTGATCTGCCACTTCCCAAGGATTTCCCCTTCCTGCCCCATTTTTCATCATTCTGCTCCCTGGTGTTTGTAGCAAATGGTTTTCCCAGCCCAGCAGGTTTTGTCCCACCCTTGGCACTTTCCCATCTACAGGAATATCTGTCATTAGCTGCCTCTGAAGTGTCACTTGCTGTTGCTGCTCACCCTTGGGTACATCCCAGAGCAACAGCTGTACTATTTGCATTTCAGAGGTCGTTTTGCAGCCATGTGTGTTTAAAAAAAAAAAAAAAATTACAAAATGAGTGTGTAGTCCTCTAGAAAATACAGTGCTGGTGCCTGTGTGAGTGCAGGCTGGTGCAGGGGCCAGGGCANTTTGTAGCAAATGGTTTTCCCAGCCCAGCAGGTTTTGTCCCACCCTTGGCACTTTCCCATCTACAGGAATATCTGTCATTAGCTGCCTCTGAAGTGTCACTTGCTGTTGCTGCTCACCCTTGGGTACATCCCAGAGCAACAGCTGTACTATTTGCATTTCAGAGGTCGTTTTGCAACCATGTGTGTTAAAAAAAAAAAAAAAAATTACAAAATGAGTGTGTAGTCCTCTAGAAAATACAGTGCTGGTGCCTGTGTGAGTGCAGGCTGGTGCAGGGGCCAGGGCAGGTGACACAAGTGTCTCACACACACCTTCTCTCTGATTTTTGCAGTGGCTACAGCAGGTACAGAAGGACCAAGAAGATGCCAAGCTCCAAGGCTCCAGCTTCCTCCGGTGCCAGCTCCATGTCCCACAGTGTTGGTGGCACACAGGGAGCTGCTGGGAAGCTGGCCATGATGGCACTGCCCAAACCCAAATCCAGGAGCTTCCTTCAGCCTTCATATTCCATATTATAACTGGGAAATGCAATTACTGGCTGAATTTCCCCAAGATGGAATCACTGTTTATTAAATTTTTGTTTCATTTGCTGCTGCTGAACCTTCTGGGACTTGTGTATTTATCGAGTACAAAAGCACAGATTAAATAAATATTTTTTTACTTGTCAGTTTATTTGGGCCTTTCTACTTGTGAGTGGTTCTAGAAACTCTCTGCTGTTGCTGACACTTGTCCCTGTGATCCTGTTCTACAGCTCCCTCAGGGACATGATCAGGACCACAAACGCTGGGGGCTGCATGCCTCTCCTCTTGCACCTGCCTCAGTGCTCCAGAACTGGAGAGCTGAGCTGCTCCTCTGGAAAGGAAAAAAAAACAATGCATGTTTTTAACTTTCCCATTTGATTCCCCACATCCTGGAACTGGGAGTGCCTTACTCTGCCCTGGGTGCGGTTATTCTCTGATAGTGGTTTTTTTGTTTTTAAGCCGTGATCTTGTCATGGCACAAGTGCGGGAGCTGCCCTTGGCGCGGCTGTCTGGCCTCGCCCAGGCACGGCGGTGCCGGTGCGGGGTGTGAAGGGCGGCTGTGCCCGCGGGGCTGTGCCCAGAGCTCCGGGCAGGGCAGGACGGGCCCCTCCCCTGCCTGACTGCAGCCGCGGATTTCATCCTGGGCAACCAATCNCCTCGCCGAGCCCCGTTCCCCTCCGCAGGAATCTTCCCCGGCGGACCCCGCCAAGCCCCGTTCGCCTCCGCAGGAATTTTCCCCGGCCGAACTCGCCGAGCCCCGT
>VXBB01018021.1:3803-16190 GCA_013399915.1 Illadopsis cleaveri | reverse complement strand
TATTAAAAATAATTTATTTAAAATATTTAATTTATTTTAAATATTTAATTATTAAAAATTTGATACAGTCATGTAGCAGCCATGTATGATGGAGAGTAACTGGCTTTTCTTTCTGTAGGATGGATACTCCCACCTATCAGCCTATGAAAGAAAAAGACTAAAGAACATTACAGAAAATGCTAAATTCTTTGCTGCTCTGAAGCTGCATGAGGTTTGTATAGGGTCTAAATAGCATCAAAATGCTCTTTCCAAGTGTCATAATTGCACTGACATCCCTCCTGGTGTAAAACCCTTTCCTCCCTGGGGCAGCTGTGTGTGAGGAAAGCCATGAAAATCACAGAATCCTGGAATGTTTGGAAAGGACCTTAAAGCCCCTCTCATTCCACCTCCTGCCATGGGCAGGGACACCTTCCATAGACCAGGATGCTCCAAGCCCCATCCAGCCTGGCCTGGAACACTTATAGGGGTGGGGCAACCACAGCTTCTTTCTTCTTATTATAAATAATTGCAGCAAGTTCATTGCTGCTTTGAGATAATTGTATTTTATCCAGGTTGATACTTTATGCTCATTATCTATAATTAATCTCTTTTTTCTCTTTAAGTCAGCTGCAAGACTTAACCAACTTACAAATAAAAGGCGATCTCATGTCACTAAAAGGTACAGTAACAGTAGATGAGATTTATGTCCTTGATTCTTCATTGTGGGATGAAAACAAATGTTGGGAAGAGGTGGGGGGAAAAAAGAGAGGGCGTGACCAAGGTGCAAGGAAGAGGGTAACCAGTAAATGTGGAGGAGAAGGCATCGGCTGTGCCAAAACAGTGCCAGGTTGAGCAGAAAATGAGCTGAAGCCCAAATAAAGAGTGAGCTGTGTGGTGGGAGAAGGTGGGAAAGGCTGGCTTGGTGAGTGAATAGCTGGGTGGATAATGAATGAGGAGAGCTGGGAAGGATGGGAAGCGTCCCTGGTGGGATGTATCACGGGGACAACAGAGGGGTGGCACCTCTGTGTGCGTTGGGAAGAGCAGCCCATCCCTCCCGGTGCTGTCAGTCTGTGTCCCAGCTGTGCCCTTGGGCCTGTCCCTGGGCACAGGGACTGTGCTGTGTAACTGAGGTGCTCTCGTTGTTCCAGAGCCAAGCCCAAAAAGGTGGAGGATGAACCAACCCGGCGGCGATCCATGCGCCTGCTCAGGGTGGAGCCACAGGACATTCCCTTGCTGGAGTCGTTTCGCCCGGCTGCGGCAGTGGCAGCGGAATATGTGAGATGGGGAGGGGCTGCAGGAGGGATGGGTCCACAGCAGCTCTCTAAAACCACTGCTGGTGACACTGCTGGCTGGCACTGGGCATTGCAGAGCCTGAGGCATTCGGGAGGTGGTGGCACAGGGACGGGAAGGAAGGGTCAGTTCTGTCACCCTGAGCAGGTGTCACGGTCTCACCACGGACCAGGCAGTGCTCTGTGGTCCAGGCTGATGACATGGTGCACTTGGGGGTCCATAGAAGGGTCCTGAGATAAAACATTCCACATCAACAGCTCACAGAGCTGAGCAGCCTTAAATCCAAAGGTTTATTACTCTGGTTTTTGTTTCATTTAACTTCTGACCTGGTTTTATTTTCCTGGGTAATATTTACCATCTCTTTGAAGCAGTGATGGAGCAACAAGTTAAAGGTGTGTTGTTCTGAGAGATGGGAATTTAAATCTTCCATGGAGCTGTAGAATGGATTTGAATCTGTAATAAAGGTCTTGCTGGAGTATCAGGAGAGGAAGAAACCCAGGGAGGCAGTTTGTCTGTGCTGCCAGTGGAATTCTCTTCTATCTTTTTAATAAGGTTATGATATCCCCTTCTGTTTTTACTGGTTATTTCCTGTCCTATTGTAGGCGTGTTCTCAGAATGTCTGGTGTGGGGACAGTAGGAATTCACCTTGTTTGTGGCTTTAGTTGGTTTGAGTTACAAAAATTGCCAATGTCATCCCAGCCTCAGGTTCCAGTCGGACCTTTGCCCATGGTTCCAGAGGATCAGGCAGAGGACAGTAAATGGACAGAGGCCTTACTGGGCACGTGGATGAGGATAAGTGAGGTATTATTGGTTTAATTAGTTGTTTGTGCATAATGTAATTTCACTTGGGCTCTGATTTTGATTAAATATCTCCTTTCTATCTCTAGCTGAAAGCAGAAGATGCTGACAAGGGCACACCTGACATAAAGAGGTAATGTGAAAATTTCCAGCAGCCAAAACTGGGGGTTGTCTGGACCCCCCTTCCTTCCCTAATGCATGTTTTGGTGATGGTTGTCAATTTGGTTTTGCAGGTACCAGGAGAGCCTGAGCAGCATGGTGCTGAGCGAGGAGAACATCAGGAAGGTGGTGAAAGCCCGGGTGTGTTCCATGGCCATCCACCCTTCTGAAAGCACCATCCTTGTGGCAGCTGGAGACAAGTGGGGGCACATTGGCCTCTGGAATGTGGTGAGTGGTTGATGTGCTCCTCACCTGAACAGCTGCAGGTGGGGCACAGCCTGGGGTGGCATTTTGTCAGGCTCATGAGAGTGTTTTAGGTTTTTTACATTCTTAGGCATAATACCCGGTGGTTGTCAAGAGTGGCTGTCAAATTTAGAGTTGCCAGAATGGCTTTCCCTTTTGCTCTTGTTTTTTTTCTGAGGTTTGAGAGCAGAGTCATCTTTGTGGGATGAACCAGAACTTGGTCCAAAATGACATGTTCAGTTTCTTCTCAAATAACAAAATGATGCAAAATTTAGAAGAGAAGGCACAGGAGAGCCTGCTTTCCTGCAGTTTGGGTCACTAATTCAGCCTGAGCTCTCAGTAAGCCAGTGTGTCCGTATTTTGGTGTGGTAGCAGAAACCAGCTGTGGGTGAGAATAAGCCAGGTGCTGCTGTCCAGATCCCAGGCTGGTAGCTGCAGTGGCACTAATTGCAGCAGCAACTTGCAGCTTTCCATAATTAGGGACCAAAAGCAGTCTCACCGTCCATACTACCTGTGCTGGTGTGTCCTCTCACCCAGCACCCTCTGCCTCCTCCAGAAAACATTCAGAAGCCAGAGATCTGGCTTTTAAGGGTTGTAGTCATTAACAGAAATAACTACAGTGGTCAGCACCTGTGTCTGTGCGATCTGTGGTTTTGCAGAGCTGCGGGACTGAGGAAGGAGCCCACATCTTCATCCCCCACAGCCTCCAGGTCAACTGCATGCACTTCTCTCCCTGCAACCCTGCTCACTTGCTGTCCCTCAGCAATGACACTCTGCGCTGTGGCGATGTCACCAAGGCTGTCTTTGATGAGGTGAGGCACTGCTGGGAAGGTTTAGTCTGCTTGTACCCAGTCATTATTTGGTTGTTTTGTTAACAAGGAAGTTCAGGTTCTATTTCCACAAGGACATGTGAATCAACCTTTAATTAACATCACATAAATAGGGAGATGTTTCCTACTCACCAAGACCCAGTGACGGCCTGGGTTCTCCCAGTTTCCAAGTTTACATTTCTGCATGTGATTAAAAGTTTCTGGAGTGCTGGAGAAGGAAAAGATACCCTTGATCCTTGCTCAGTGTGTGCTGAAGGCCAGCAGCCCTTTGACTGCTGGAACACAGAGGTGACAGTGCCTTGTAGGAGCTCTAACAGGGAATTTGGAGTGTGCTGTTGCTGGTCTGGTTTGGATGGTTAATTATCTCCTAATTATTTCCCCTGCTTCACAGAAGGGTTACCTGCATGGCTGGGTGAAGCTGTCACTTGGGCTACATGGTTTTTAGTGAATTGAAAAAGGAAAGGATGAAACCCATAGCCCAGGGAGTGTTTGGCTGTTAGAACAACTAGCTGTTTCCTTTAGCTTTGGTGACATTTAACCTTCCCTGGGCTCAGATCTGCAGGAGTGAGGACACCTTCTCCTGCTTTGACTTCCTGGAGGAGAATGCCTGCACTGCCATCGTGTCTCACTGGGGTGGGGACGTGGCTGTTGTGGACAGACGGACACCGGGGCTGTCCTCGGAGCTCTCTGTGGACATTGGCTTCACGAGGACACGGACAGTCCACGTGCACCCTGTGAACAAACAGTATTTCCTGGCTGCTGGCTCCGTGTACGTAGCCCAGGCTGAGCTGGTTGGTTTTTCAGTGGTCTGTGTGCTGGGGAGAGCTGGGGCTGAGGAGTTTCTCTGCCCCAGTGTACAGTCAAAGCTGTCTCCGTCCTTTTAGAAAACAAGCTTTCAGTCCTTAGCAGGATTTAAGGAGGGATTTGGTTTTATTTCCCTTCACCCTTTGGAAATGGGGACAGATGGGCCCTGGTGGGCTTTGGCTGGGAGGGACTTCATGGAGGGCTAATTGGGGTGGTTTTAGTGCTCCCAAAATCCCTTGAGCCACCATTTGAGTGCATATTGAAGCTCTGAAGCAGCTCCGACACAGCCTGCTGTGCTCTGGAGCTGTTCAGGTGAATGAGGTATAATTACTGAAGTGTTTGTGGCGCCTGTTGTTGCAGGGACGTTTGTGTTTTCGATGTTCGGTACCTGAAGGCCAAGGGGAACAAGCCCCTGAGCTCTCTCACAGGACACACCAAAAGTGTGGCCTCGGCCTATTTCTCACCTGTCACTGGGAGCAGGGTGGTGACAGTGTGTGCAGATGACAAGCTGAGGTAAGGCTGTGGAAGGAATCCTCGTGGAAAATACCGACTGTTTGGGTGGATTATTATTATTATTATTATTAATTACTTCTCCACATGACCCATCATTGAGAACTTTCTGTCTTTATCACTTTACAAAAATGATAAAATTTTACTTGCACTAACATTTTTAATGTAATTTTTAATGATTTTTTTGGTTTGGTTGGTTTTTTTTGGTAATTTTCCCTCAGGATATTTAACAGTAAAAATGTACAGGTACTGTTTAAAAAAAACAATCAAACAAAATCAAAACCCACAAAAACAGCCAGCCAAAACCTGGCTGGTGAACACAAACACAAAATACTCAGAAACTAAATTTGTTTGTAGCTGGTACTTGAAATAATGATGATATCAGCTCTTCTGTAAATAGCCTACCATTTCATCATTTAAGCTGCTGTGAGTTGTTTGTGCTAGAGGTTCTTTTTCTGCTGGTTACTTTGTGGCCATAATTTAGCTAATTACCTGATTTTGTGTGGGCTGGGCAGTTTTTGCCCCCAGGGGTGGGATCCCCCAAGTTCCTGGGGGTGAAGGAGCAGGTGGGATGCTGCCTTTGGGCTCTCCTCCTCCAGAGCTGCCAGACAGGCTGGGCTGCAGTTCCAGCTGAAAGCAGATCCAGTTCCCCAGGCACATGCAGTGGTTCCAGCTGTGTGCTGTGTCTGTGCTGCTGTGTGTCCCCACACTCTTGGCCCCAGGGGCTGATGCTCTGTGTGAGGGAAGGGTTGGCTTTTTAGGTTCATGGGGTTAATGTGCTGTTCTGTGCCCAGGGTCTACGACACCACATCCTTGTCACCCACTGTCAGAGTGCTCAGCACCATCAGGTAAGGACATGGCTGCTGCTGTGGGCCTGGAGGGACAGGACACAGGGAATGGCTTCCCACTGCCACAAGGCAGGGATGGATGGGATATTGGGATGGGATTGTTCCCTGTGAGGATGGGGAGGCCCCTGGATCCCTGGCAGTGCCCAAGGCCAGGTTGGACATTGGGGCTTGGAGCAGCCTGGGATAGTGGAAGGTGTCCCTGCCCTGGCAGGGGGTGGCTCTGGGTGGGCTCTAAGGTCTCTCCCAACCCAAACCATTCTGGTATTCTTGTCCCATCCTGCCCATCCCAGGACAGAGATCCACTGCAGGGATCTGAGCACTCCGGTGCTGCAGGTTTAGAAGGCAAGGGAGCAGATGGGGCATAAATGGTGATTTAAAACGCTGGATTCACGAGGAAGAATGTTGCTATTCCCCTGCAGACACAACAACAACACAGGCCGCTGGCTGACCCGCTTCAGGGCCATCTGGGACCCCAAGCAGGAGCACTGCTTCCTGGTGGGCAGCATGGCACAGCCCAGGCAGATCCAGCTCTTCCAGGACACCGGGAATTTGCTGCACTCCTTCTGCAACGTGGACCTGCTCAGCTCCGTGTGCTCCATCAACGTCGTCCACCCCAGCCAGAACATCCTGGTGGGAGGAAACTCCAGTGGCCGCCTCCATGTGTTCAAATAGAAGTGCCTTTAGGTCTTTATTTTTTACCTTTCTGCATTGACTTTGTTTATTCCCTACTAGGCAGTTCAGAAGCTGACTGTTGTTTCTCAGGACAGAAATGTACTTTGAAAGTCTTAAAATAAATAGTTCAAGCTACCTTTGGCACCCGTGTCTTCCATATAAATATGGAAATATTTATATTTTATTATATATATTTATTTCCATAAATATTAATATTTATATAAATATTTACTACATATTTATTTAGGGAAATAAAAGTGATTCCTCTCTCGGGTGCTCCTGGTGCTCCAGCCTCTTCCCCAGCTCTGCTCCCTTCCCTGGACATGGTCCAGCCCCTTAGTGCCTTCCTTGTGGTGAGGGGCCCAAAATTCCCTTTTGTGCACTTGTAAAATTGTGCTCTGAGAGTGCAGAGACGTGCAAGGGACTCACCTGCAGCACTGGAACTCTCACTCCAGTGGGAAGCTGCTAAAAGACCAAATTTCTCACAGTCTGAGCTTTTTTCACTTGAGTAAAGAAAAATCAGAATCACTGAACAAAGCTCATCCCGACTCTTGCTTTTCATGATATTTAAATATTTATTTAAATTTAAAAATACTTTTCATGGCACCAATGATTTTATGCTAACTAAGGTATTGGATATGTAGAAAAAGGTACATTTTGAAGGAAAAAAAGATGTAACTTACAGTATTTGGCACATGAAAGGTTAATCTCTAGGTTTTCTTTATGAAAACTAAGAAATTCACATTTTCAGGTATTTTACTGTCTACTGCTGAAAGATGCAGTATGCTAGGACGAGATTCATGGGTTTCTGATCTCAGAACCTATGGAAACAACATTTTGATAGAAAGACGAGTCAAACTAACAGGGCCTGAAACACACGACAGGATCTGGGACAGACCGGAGGAGAAACGTACAACGGAAATTCACCAATTCTCGAGGTTTTGCAGTAAAACGCTGGGTGACAACGGCAGAGGTGACCCGGGGCTGGCACAGAGCGTTACCCGAGGAAAGCCAAGGTGGGAGGTCCCAGGAGGGGGCTCGGAGGATGTGTCCAAAAAGGATGGAGCACGGGATGGAGCTGTGCTGTCACCACGTCACACAGAACATTGCAGTGAGGAGAGGAGGAGGAGGAAGGACAACACTGCAGCGTTAACCCGGGGGTAAAAAATGTCAGCGTCGGGACGAGCACAACTGCATAGAAACATCAGCGCTATGGGCTGAGGTAGGAACACTACACTAAGAGTTAATCTTGCTAATGTTGCATAAAACAGGATTATCATGTTAAAAAAATCGTTCCTCCGCCTCCCGGAGCCTTCCCGGAGGGCTCCTGCCTTGCTCTGGAGCCGGGGCTGGAGCCCACCCCCTTCTCGGGCCTGGTGCTGGGGGCGGGCCATGGCCTGGGCAGGGGGCTGTGCCCCACGACGGGACCCTTATTGTCCCCTTATTGCAGTGACAAGGAGCTGGCGTGGCCCAGTGTCACCGTCCCGCCCGGTGGGTGGTGGATGCTCAGAGACAACATGGACAGCAGGCTTTGTAAAACTGCAGTTATGGCCCCAGCTTACGGAAAAATCTCTCCCTGAGATGAAATTAAACTTGCTCAACTGTTTTTACCGTATTTTTTTTTTGTTTTTTCTTTTTTTTTTTTTCTGATATGTCCAACTTGTCAGCCCAGCCTAACCAGAAGTGGCTGTTATTGCTCCCTGTGGATGGGCTGCTGCTCCTGGTGACCAACAGTCCCGGGGGTCGTGCCATGAGTTGGGTTTATTGACTTGCACTCAACGGCGGCCGGGGCTAAAGGGGTCTGTTGGCTTCTTCAGTGTCACCTGCCCTTCTGAACTCGTGTCCTCTTGGGAAGAGTCCCAAAGCCAGAGCTCCTCCTCTGTCCCAAACCCAGCAGGGCTGGGCTGGCGCTGGGTCCCAGCGTTCACTCTCACACCATCGCTCACTTGGGAGCTGCTCGGAACCGGCGCCCACGGTCACCCCATCCGTAAAGTAAAAAAAGACTGGATTAGATTTGATAACAAAATAGCATTTCCTTGTTAAAATAGACCTTGAAATGTCTCTCTTTTTTTTTTTTTTTTTTTTTTTTCTTCTTTTTGCTCGGTTTTTCTTACAAAACGGGTACGACTGGCGGAGGGTAAAGGTCATCCCAATAAATCTGACACAGTCACTACAGCTCCACGCCGGGTTTGGCGTCCCCTGGCTTCCGTGCTCCCCTGCCCTTGGGAGCACCGATGCTTCAAAGGCTTAGAAAAGTGGCGAAGGGCCGAGTCCGCAGCAGGGCGAGGGCTCCGGATCGCTGCGGGGAGGGAGGGGAGGGCGCCGGGGCGGCCCCGAGAGCGTCGTGGCCGTGTCACCTCGCAGGAGGCTCCGGTGAGCAGGGAGGGCTCTGCCAAGCGGTTCGTGGAGGGCGGGGGTGGCGGGCACAGTGCGGATTTGATACCGTAACAGTACACGAGTGTTAAATTAAACCTCAGTAGCACCATTGCTAAAGCTCCTGCGGAACGGCCCCGCCAAGCCCCGGCTGCTGCGCGGGCGCGGGGGCGGCAGAGCAATGAATTCCCCTCTGCTCGGTGCTTCCCAAGTCGTGCGCGCGGGATCGGGATGGGAGGTGTGGTGCGGGCTCCGGGGCTGGGCACGGGGAGGAGGGGGCTCCGGGGGCTGCGCCCACCCTCCTTTTCCTCCCGGAAAGCCGCCTCCTCGGCCGGCCGGGCTCGGGGTCGGGAGGGGAGGGTTAGTGAGTGACGGCGGCAGGTCCAGGCCCCCGTGGTGGCTCCTGCCTTCAGGTGTCAATGAGCAGGTTTACCACGGCGCGGAGCTTGCAGGCAAACCATCGCCTGAGGGGACAAAAGTATTGGTAATGGAACTGCTCGAACTCTGGGGTCTGGCGGATATCACGGAAAAAGGCAGTGTCAAGGTCGGACTCGGTAAGGACGATCAGGAGGAGGAGCAAAACAAAGAGGAGTCCAACTGTCACAAGGAGCAAACGGAGGACACTTAAAAGAAACTTATTCACCTGTTGGGCCTGTGCCGGCCCCAGGCCGCCGGCACCAGGGCACAGCGCCCGCAGCTCGCCCTCCGCCTCCGCCGCCGGCGTGCCCGCCTCTGACTCCTTCTCCTCTTCGATGCTGCACGGGGCCCCGTTGGCCTGGCGGGACAGCAGCATCAGCTCCAGGCTGTGCTCGGCCACGGGCGTGGGCAGCACGCTGTCGGCGGGGCTGTAGCTCTCGTCGGCGATCACCGCCACCCGCTCGCTGCTCTCGGCGCGGCCGCTCCGCCCGGGGCCCGCGAAGGCATCGCCGTGGGAAGCCGAGCGCACCGGGGTCGAGTGGGCGCTGTCACGGAGGGACTCCAGGCCTACGGAGACAAGAGAGGGGGCAANTGGGCTGCCGGGGGTGGGGGTCCCCCATCGCACAGGGGAAATGTCCCCATCACATGGGGGGAGATATTCCCATCACATGGGGGGAGATATCCCCATCGCAGGGGGGCAGATGTCCCCATCACATGCAGGAGGCTCCTGCAGCACAGGCTGCTCTGAGTTCACCACAAACCAAATGTTTTATGTCGTTCACACACGGGCAGGAGCCATGGCAGGAGCTGTGTGCCAGCCCCCAGCCCCGTACCAGGCTGTCCTTAGTGCCAAGGAATTCCTGCCCCTACAATGTCCTCCAAATCCCAAGAAATCACACACATAAGGGACTCGTTTCAAGTCCTTCTGCCAGGCTGCGGGGGAGATAGGAACTTTGCCACTGCAGTGGCCCCAGCTCCAGGGAGGGTGTCTGAAGGTCATGGTGGGGACCAGCTGGTCCCCAGGGCCACCCTACAGGTGGCTGGAGAGGGACGGGGCTGGACCTGTCCCCGGGGGAAGAGCACAGTGAACTGAAGCACCTTGACATGCTGTCACCACATGTCCTGGCTGCCGGAGGGTGCAGGGCAGCTCCCGGAGCTCATCCGGCTGCATTCCCGGGGATTTGCAGCCTCTCGTTCCTCCAGTTCTGCCCGGTTCCGCGCCAGAGCCGCAGCAGCCCCGGGCTCCCGGGCAGTGAGGGGGGAACACGCTCTCACCCTGCCAGCTCTGCCCTCTCCCCTCTCATGGGAACATTCCCCGTGGCACCCACTGTGTCCCCAACACGGGGGACAGCCACTGGGGGGGCCATCATCACAGTGACAGCATTGCTGGCCCCCCCTAGACCCAAACCCTCTTGCTATCTGCTTCCACAGGACTGACAGCAGGAGCTGGAAAATCCTGGAAATCTGAGTGCAGCCCCACCACCAGAGCTGCTCTGAGTAATAACCACCTGAACCCAGCCAGCCTCAGAGACCCCAGCCCACTCCGTGCCATGCATTTCCTGCATCCCACATTCCTGCATCCCACCTGCTCCCAGAGCCGTGGTCACCAGCTGACCACGGGGACCCCAGTCCACGGCGGACACTCCAGAAGACCCCAGACCCCGTGGCGCAGCATTACCTGGCTCAGGCAGGTCCCCAGGGCCGTAGGGACCATTGTTCCCCAGGCTGGGGCCGGCAGGGAGCAGCGGCAGGATGCCCAGGGCCCGGGAGAGCAGGCGCGGCCCCAGGGCCAGCACCCGCACCCGCACCGCCCGGCAGCAGTGGTTGATCAGCCACAGGTGCACGCTCACCCTGGTCTTGATCTTCACCAGGCACTTCACCATGGTGGCACAGGGACACAGCAGTGCAGGGACAGCTCTGCAAGTGGCACTGCTGCCGGCCCTGGGGTCAGAACTATTTTGGGCACCCGCGTTCCCACGGGACCGCGCTGAAGTGAGAGTGAGGAAAAGCAAAGGGGTGGTACCAGCTCGAGGTGATTTATGGTGGGAGGTGATTTACTGCTCTGGCTGCTTCCCAACGGCATGTTGGGGACAGACTGTCACATGTAACTGGGTGGCAGAGGTGACCCTGTCTGCTTCCATCCCCAAAACTGGCACAGCCACCAACCCTGGGATCCCTTGTGGAATTAAATCCCAGTCCTTGGGGCAGACAGTCCCTGTCCCTGCCTGCATTCCAGGACCAGGGCCAGGATCGGGGTGGCTGTGCTGGGGCAGGTTTGGCTCCGCAGCCCATCCAGGGGCAGGGAACAGCCATGTCACAGGGAGTTGGACACTGCCGTCACCAGCAGGTAAAACAGCCACCCCCAGCAGCACAGCCACAGCCCCCAGCGTGTCCCCAGCCCTGTGGGGCTCCACAGCTGCTCCCAGCGTTTTGCCTTTTGCCCGACCTTCTTCCCAGTGCATCCTACCCTGACACAGCCCCAGGACAGGGAGGAGCAGCCTCCCTGCTCCAGCCTGGTGAAACACCAGCTCTTCTGAGGACAAGCCACCGGGGCTGCAGCCTCAGCTGGACGTGTGCACGTGTGTGTGTCTGAGTGCACGTACGTGTGCACATACACGTGTCTGTGTTTGTGTCAATGTGTGTGTCTGTGTGAACGTGTGTGCACATGCACGTGTCTGTGTACCTGTGCGTGTGCACATGGTGTGTGTATGTGTCTGTGTGCTCGTGTGTGCACATCTGTGTGTGTATCTGTGTCTGTATGCACCTGTGTGTCTGTGTACCTGTGTGTGTGTGCACATACATGTGTGTGTCTGAGTGCATGTATGCATGCACATACATGAGTGTCTGTGTTTGTGTCAATGTGTGTGTCTGTGTGAACGTGTGTGTGCACATGCACGTGTCTGTGTACCTGTGCGTGTGCACATGGTGTGTGTATGTGTCTGTGTGCTCGTGTGTGCACATCTGTGTGTGTATCTGTGTCTGTATGCACCTGTGTGTCTGTGTACCTGTGTGTGTGTGCACAGGCGTGTGTGTACGTGTTCACATGTGTGTGTATGTGCCCAGGTGTGCGTGTAGGTGCTCAGGTGCGTATGTGTAGGCACACAGGTGTGTGTATGTATGTGCTCAGGTGTGTGTGTGTGTATGTGCTCAGGTGTGTGTGTAGGTGCACAGGTACATGTACAGGCACAGGCATGTGTGTGTACAGGTGTGTGTGTGCGCTCAGGTATGTGTATGTGCTCAGGTGTGTGTGTACATGCCCAGGTGTGTCTGTGTGTGCTCAGGTGTGTGTACATGCCCAGGTATGTCTATGTATGCTCAGGTGTGTGTGCATGCACAGGTGTGTGTGTACACGCTCAGGTGTGTGTGTACATGCTCAGGTGTGTGTGTGTGTGCTCAGGTGTGTGTGTAGATGCACAGGTATATGTACAGGCACAGGTGTGTGTGTATGTGCTCAAGTGTGTGTG
>VXBB01018018.1:47214-59680 GCA_013399915.1 Illadopsis cleaveri | reverse complement strand
CCAGGGGCTGGCTGGCATGCAGGGGGGTAGCGTTAGTGGGCTGCAAGCCGTGCCCGGGGGCTTCCTCCTCCCGCAGGCTGAGGAAGCTGAAGTCACTCTGCTCAAGCTTTTCGGGCAGCACAGCTTGGACAGGGAGAGGGGCTGGGGGCTTCTCCACGAAGGGATTGCCGGGGGAATTGGGGCTCAGCGATAGGGTAAAGGGATTCCTCAGGGCTGAAGCTCCCTGTGTGTGCCTCTCCTCTGCCCTATCTGGCTTCCAGAAATCGGCTTTCTTGAAGTCTATCCTGCTCTCTGCCGAGTGCCCCTGGGGCTCCTCGCTGGTGGGGGCCCTGCCCTGCTCTGCCTCCTCGGGAGGGGCACAGGGCTCAGGCTGCTCTCCTGCTCGCCCCTCACCGTCCTGGGATGGGCTCTCCCCACGTTCTGACCTTTGGGGCTGTGGGTGTGGATGCCCAGCTGCCTCCTGCTCTTCCAGAGCCGTCCAGCTGGTCAGTTGGCCCAGGTCTAGCTCGGAAGGTGGGTTTAGTCCTGAAATACTGAGCTCCTCAGGGAACAGCTCCTGTTTGGAGGCCATTTCCCACTTGGCACTGTCTGTGGCCCCCTGTATCTGAGGGGATAAATGGGGCTGGCTCCAGCTCTCCTCAGCACCCGACTGCTCCAGTCCATCCAGGGAGAACTTGGATGTGCAAGTCTCAAACTGCTCAGCCACGTCTGTGTCGTTCATCTCTGCCGGCTGTTCCCCCACAGAAGTGTCCCCTGCCCCCAGCTCGCTGGCTCCTGTCCCCAGGGCAGCTCCTGAGCCCACAGCGGCAGCTCTGGCACCCTCGGGCGCTGGGAACTCGCTCCTGGCTTCAGTAGCGCCTGCTCCCCTTGGGGGCAGGCTGGGAGGGGCTGGCACCGAGGGCTCGCTGCTCCCACGGCTCCTTGGCAATTCCATCTCTGCTCTCAGGCCCTCTGAGTCTTCCCCTTGCTCCTGTTTGCCTCGCTGGGTGCCACCAGGCTCCCCCTCCTCGCTGTCCCCCACAGCACCCGTGGCTGCGAACCACCTGGGGGGTTTGGGGGGCGGCACCGGCGGGCCGGGCACGGGCTCCTGGTGGCCCTGGGGCACTGCCCACGGGGACAGCACCACGTGCCTCTCACGGATGTCAGAGCTGAGCCTCAGGAGGCCGTCGCTGGCCTGGAGCCTCATGCTGGCCTGCAGCCTGAACACGGAGCTGCGGATGTCCACGGCGCCCTCCTGGCCGGCCCCGGGCTCGGCGCCCGCCTCGGGGANCTCAGGAGGCTGTCGCTGGCCTGGAGCCTCATGCTGGCCTGCAGCCTGAACACGGAGCTGCGGATGTCCACGGCGCCCTCCTGGCCAGCCCCGGGCTCGGCGCCCGCCTCGGGGAACCTCCGCGGTGCCACCCGCGGGGGCACGGCCACCACGGTGCTGCCGGGCAGGGCCTCGGGGGCCAGCTCGGGGGGAAAGGAGCTCCTGGGTAACACACGGGTGGAGGCACGGGACGAGCCCTGGGCTTCAAAGGTGCTCTCGGCCAGGAAGGGTGGCCGCGGGCCGAAGGTGCCCTCGCGCTCCTCGGGGGTGCTCTCAGAGGGGTCAGCAGCGGTTTCCGTGGCTATGGTCATCCAACCGTTTGTCCCTGCACTGCCGGAGTCCTCCTCACCACTGTCCCCTTCCTCCCTAGCGCTATTTTCAGTGCTCAGTGCTGTTGGCGCCTCTTTGTCCCCGGGGTTGCCCGAGGCAAACGCGGCTGTCCAGACCGTGGGCGTGCTGCTTTTCCTCCTCCCGGCCATGGAGCCTGCAGACACGGGGCTCAGCACATCCTCGATCACCGTGGCCTCCTGGGTGGTGCTCACCAGGTTGGCCCCCACGTCTAAAGCGGAGAAATTTGTCCAAGAGCGGAGAGCTGCAGGGATTTCAGCGCCCATGGGTGACTCGGCCTTTTCAAACACTTTGGAGCCCTTCTGGCAGGGCAGCTGGGCTGAGCTCTCCGTGGGGCTGGCTCTGTCGGGGTCGTCAATGAAAGCCATGCCCTCTGCTGCCAAGGAGGCAAACAAGTTCTCCTTCTTCCTCTCCGGTTTGAGCCTGCTGGTGGCAAAGGCATCGAAGGTATCGTCCCACTCCGAGGGCGGCAGGGGGACGGCAGGCTCGGTGGCGGGCTCGGTGTTGGTGTCGGCAGGAGGGAGCTCTCCCGGCGCTGGGGGAGTGGTTTCTGGCACGGGGACACCAACGCTTTGGGCTGGAGACTCCCTCCCGGGGTCTGCCTGCCTTGGGGAGGCAGAGGGACTGCAATCCTCAGAGGAATAAAAGCTCCCAGCGACCTCTGGTGCAGCACGCGGCCCAGGCGGGAAACTAGAGAGAAAGTGAGTAGGTGAAGGAGAATTTAGTACCTGGTCAGCGAGGAGCTCCTCAAAGAAGGGATTGCTCTGCAGGGAGTTGAGGAATGGGTTGGTGGGGGACAAGCATCCGGCCTGGCTGTCTCCAGGAGCGGCAGCGAGGTTAGAGCTCGGCATGCTAGCGGGGAGGGCAGCGGGGCTCGGGGCAGGGGAGCAGGGAGCAGAATGAGAAGGAGCATCTGAGCTGGTTTCTACCTGAGGAGACACTTCCAGGCTGTGGAGGGAAGACAGAACAGTCCTCCTGGTTAATGCTGTGACAGAGCTGCAAGCACACACCACACACACCACCAACGCCCCGCTCCAAGCAGCGCCATGACCAAATCCATGCCTGGCTCTTGTTAGGCAGAGCAATGATTATGGAGTCGAGGCGTGGAAAGGGCATGCACGACACACAGGAAGGGGCAGCCCTGCTCCCAGGACACTCCTCCACATTCCCCTGTCTGCCTCAGCAAGCCCAGGAGCAAGAGAGGTTTCCCCACCTCCTGCAGCCCCAGGACTGGCTCGGTGAGTTTGTCCCGGTGCTGGTGGCACCCAGGGCAGGTGGAGCACGAGGAGCTGCCCGGGCTCCTGCATCAGGGTTACAGGGTTACTGTGTGCCTGAACCACTCCAGGCACACACAGGAGTCTTTCCCAGCTCACCCCAGTGCCTCCTCACTGGTTTGCCAGCATGACCAGCAGGGGAGCACACACGGAGCTCATGCTTGCACAGGAGAGAGGGACAGGGCTGAGGGAGGCCGAGGAACAAGAGCCCAGCAGGAAGGAACACGTGGCCAGGACAGGGCCCTGGCCCCACTCTGGACTCTGCCCTGCCTCCCACATGCCCCTTGTCACATCACTTCTGCCCGAGATGCCTGAAAACCCGCAGGGCATCCCAAGGTGGAAGGGATTCAGCACATCTGGAATTCAGAATCTCACCCCAAGTGAGGCTGACAGCGCCCTGCTGCCTGTTCAGGCAGGACTGAGGGACCTTTCTTTGGGATTTCCTTGATCTTCCTTTGGGAACAACGCCACCAATGTGGAGTCACCACCCCGAGGAGGCTCACCACACTCAGAGGTTTTCACATCACAGAGGGGGGGTGTGGCATGGACACCCCACATCCACCTGGTGCTCTGCGTGCTACGCTCCCTCCTCCTGGGCCCATCCCCTTGACTCACCCTTGGGAGGAGCAATCCTATCCCCAGGACAAGATTGGGGCACCTGGCCCTGCCCCATCACAGATCCCATGGGATTGGAGCTCCAGAGAGTTCCCCTCTTGGCTGGGGAGAAATATGGGCATGGATCAGCCAGCTCTGGGCACACCGAGGTTTAAGAGGAAGGAGTAAATTAATTCCTTTGCCAAGATGCCCAGGGTATGTCCAGCCCTGGAGTTACACCCTGCGATTTCCCTCCCCAGCTGCTGGGAGGGATTGCAGGTGACACTGCAAGATGACAAAGTTGCTTGGACAACTATTTCCATGCTATTGTGCATCCACCAAACGCCTCGGACACATTTTAAAGCACAAAATGCCATCTTGAGGCAAAAGCTGACGCTGGTGATGGTGCAGCTGGTTGGTCCCAAAGCAGGGAGGGCATTGGGCTGGCACCACTTCAGCCCAGGAGTGATGTCCCCACCGTGGGGACCCCCTGCTCCCTCTCCTGGCAGCTCCACAGCTCCTTCCCACATGCTCCTCTGAGCAGCTCCTTGGAAAGGTGCCCATTGAAGCCATCCATGCCACTAAAGTCCCCCATCCCAGTTTGGGGACAGGGAACACTCCCAGCGAGCGGCTGAGGCCAACTGGCTCTGCTCCAGCACCCATGGGACCCCACCCAGACACCACGGAAGGGACCTGCCAACCCAGGGACAGAGAAAAGCCTTTTCATCCTCACTCAGAGCTGCAGCTCCCCTTGGGGCACACACAGCTCGTGGGTGCCCTCTCCTGCTGTCACAAAGCAGTGGTGGTGGCCGTGCCCAGCCTGGTCCCTGCCCTGCTCCATGTCCTCTTCTGCTTCTGCAGGGAGGAACAGCCAGGAACGCAGCCCACAGCTGCAGCCCAGCTCCTCCCAGGGGTTTGGGGCTCTGGGTGAGCACACAGAGTCTGCAGAAGTCTTGGGAGAAGCTGATGAGACCCTGAGGCACAAACCACTCGTGACTAGCAGCTGCTCTCTGCGTGGAAGGAAACCTCTCCTGGCATTCCCAGCCTGGAGATCAGCAGAGGGTTGGACCTTCTTCCCTAATCCTCCTCGAATTTAAGCTCCCCAGAAGAGGAGAACAGCTGCTCAGTACCCACTTAGCTGGATGAGTTCACAACATCCACAATTAGATTTCAACAGGGCAAACCATGGCAAATTTTCCTTCCCAGCTGGGAAGAGCAGGTGACAGGGAAAGGTGACAAGGGAAGGTGACAAGTTCCAACCACCACAATCGCAGGGTGGCTGCAAGGGGCACACAGCCCTGCCACACCTCTGCCTGTCCTGCTGGCACTCATTCCATGTTTTGCTCCAGACTGAGGTGCATCCTTTGTGCTGAGTAAGAGCAGCCAGGGCCTGATCCAGCTCTGCTGGGCTCCAGCTCTAAAAGGCTGCAGAGCATTAATCAGCTGCAGGCTCCTAATGAGCACTGGCTGCTAATGACCATCCCAGCTGCCAGAAGCTAAGTGAGTGAAGTTCCCTCCTCAGGGGTGGCTGATGCAGGAGCAGCCCCTTGCCCAGGCTGGAATTGCACCAATCCCCACCTGCACAGGTGCAGGAACAGCGTCAAGGCCTCCTCAAACCTCTGAGATGATCCTGGCTTCATCCCCCAAGTTATTCATGGAATGGTTTGGGTTGGAAGGGACCTTAAGGATCATCCCATGCCACCCCTGCCATCGACAGGGACAATTCCCACTGTCCCAGGTGGCTCCAATGTCAATCCTGGCCTTGGGCACTGCCAGGGATCCAGGGGCAGCCACAGCTGCTCTGGGCACCCTGTGCCAGGGCCTGCCCACCCTCCCAGCCAGGAATTCCTGCCCAAGATCCCATCCATCCCTGCCCTCTGACACTGGGAAGCCATTCCCTGCGTCCTGTCCCTCCAGCTCTTGTAAAGTCCTTTTGGGGCTCACACGATGCTGGACCTGCTGATACTGGCTAAATATATAAAGACAGAAATTGAATCCATCTTTGTTGGATTCTCATTTTCCTCCTTCAACTCCACTGTGGAAATTTCCTTTCTGCTTCTCAGCCCCATTCCTGGGACCCGCTGGGGTTTGTTCAGGGGCTCTTGGCCGCAAACTCCATGCAGAAGAATCATGGAATGTTTAGGTTGGAAAAGCCCTCTAAGACATTCAAGTCCAACCACTCCCAGCACTGCCAAGGCCACCACTAACCCCTGTCCCCAAGTGTCACATCCACAGGGCTTTTAAAGCTCTCCAGGGATGGGAACTCCACCCCTGCCCTGGGCAGCTGTGCCAGGACTGGACAACCTTTACAGGCAGAAATTTTCCCAATATTTCCCAACATGACCCTCCCCTGGCACAGCCTGAGGCTGTTTGAGAATCTGTGACTTTCCAGTGGGATTTCAAATCGCAGCGTCACCGTCACTCCTTGGGATGATGTGGTAATGCACCCCACACCCCCAGAAGGTGCTTCCAAACAGGGAAAGAGTTTCAGTTCACCTTTAGACATTTTAGGAAGTTTAACCAGAAAGTTCTGTGTTTTTCTCACTGTAATTGGCTCAGCACCAGCACAGGAGCATGGACTGGGCTCCAGGAATAGAACTCAAAGTCTGTTGTTCATCTCATTGGGCCAAGAGCCCAACAACCCACCTGAATTATTGAGTGCTAAAAAGAGAGAACAAAGAAGTGCCAGCCATTTTGAGGTGTTATAGCAAGTAGGAGATTTGTCTCTGTGCTGTGCTCAGCTTTGCCTTTGTTTTTGTATTATTTTCTTCCTTTATTAAAACCCTTTTNCAGCTTTGCCTTTGTTTTTGTATTATTTTCTTCCTTTATTAAACCCCTTTTGATTTTTCAAGACACACTCCATCATGCTGTCTTGCTAATTGATTTTTGCCACTTCTCTGCTGGGCAGAACCCTCAGAGGTGTGGGTTAAACCCACAGGATGAACATCCCTGCTTTGGCCACCAGCCTGGAGCCTTGCCCTGCTCCCAAAAATCCCCATTCCCATTTTCCCTGAGGAGGGAAGCTCTCCCCAAGGGAGGATGCTGCAAGTGCAGGGTGAAAGCAGGAGCGGAGCACGGCGGATTCCTCTAGAGGGAAACCTTCACTTGCAGCAGCCTGATGGAAGCAGCTCTTTGCAGCACTGAAACGCTGACTCACCCTCCTCACCCTCCTCCTCCCTCTCCTCCTTCCCCTCCCATTCCCAGCACGGCTCTGCCAGCCAAAATAAATCTCGGGTACCTTCCTGCCCTCATTTATTTGTTTGGCAGCACTTCACAGATGTCTTTGAGCTTCGCAGCAATAATAAAAAAGGAAATAAAATATTGCTGAGCAACTCCCTGACGGAAAAAAGTCCATTGGAAACAGCTTGTTCAACACAGGGAGATTTCTCCCCACGGATCCCAGCCTGGATTTGAGGCTGAGGGCAGAGCTCTGCAGTGCCCAGCCTGGCTGCAGGAGGGTGGGGGACTCTGCACCACCAGGAGAAAACAGCACATGCGCTGGAAAAGCAGGAGTTGGGCACGGGCAGGGATGAATCCAGCCCTGATGTGCTGAAGCTCAAGTGGAAAATCCCTCCTAGGAGGGCTGGATCCGGGGATGCGCTGTGCCCTGCCACTCCCAACCTGCTTTTGGCCCCATTTTCCCACAGCCAGGGCTCCCTTGGGTGCAAAACCAGCAGGATGGAGGTGCTGGAGCATCCTGCAGCAGCTTCAGAGCTGGCAGGGATCAGGAATTTCCTGCCACCGGCATGAGCAGGGCTGGCACAGCAGGAATTGTGCAGGAAGGGGTTGGGAAGAGATGGGAACAGCAGCCCAGGACATTTTTGTACAGGGTGGGTGCACCAGAGGGAAGGAGTCAAGGAATGTATTTTACATAGGAATTCCAGAGGTGGAAGGACTGGGTTTCTCTCTAATAAATCACCTATCATAATCTATAAATTATCTCTAATAATTATCTGTACAATAACCACTTTGCTCTTCCCTTGGGCCTCACCTGTCCATCAGCCCCATTCAAATGGTCAAATCTTCCTTTACAGACATCTGCCCTCAAAACCACTTTAAATTTTAAAAATTTAAATTTATTTTTTAAATAATTTTAAGAAGAGTTTTAAAAACTGGGAGAAATCTGGGCAGTAGGAACCCGGGGAGATGCAATCCCCACTTTTAGGAGTGGGACTGGGGCTGTGCTTTTCCTAGAAGGTTCCAAAGCACATTAGGGCTGAGCTCTGGATCCAGCTGCCCATCCTGCCTCGTTCCCATCCGTGGGAAATGCAGCTCAGCAGCACAAGGAGCCATTTCCCAGCCTTGCAGGCTGCTCACACTGCTCCCCCTCCATCCCTGGGGCTGCTGCGGGGCAGAGCTGCACTCCCCTGGATACAATCCCTGTGATCCTCTCCCATGGATTCACATCATGGCCTTCATCTCTCTCTTGCTCAAACTCTGCAGCTTGCCAGGCTCTGCTCTGGTCCTGCTGGTTTTGGAGGGGCTGCCACAACATCCCTGCTCCATCCCACCACTGCCAGCCTGGCCAAGGACTCTGCCCCAAGCATTCCAAAGCTCCCATTCCCAGCACTAAGGAAAGGCACTTTCCAGGGGCACATGAGGAACAGGGAGGAACTGAGCCAATATTTGGCCTCACTGCTGGATCCAAGGGGATGGGCTCTGGGAAGGGGCTTGAACCCGAAAATGGAACTGATGCCCCTGTTTTTATAGGGCAGAGCACAATTCCCTTTCTCTCCTGTTGCCAGGCCTAAGATGCAGCCCCATTTTATCATCACGATTCTCCACAGGAAGCAGGAGCTGCAGAGCTCTGATAACATTGGAGGAAGCCCTGGAAACATTTACAGGATTGTTTTTTAGCCCCAGGCTTTGCCTCAAATAAACCTGCTGAGCTTTCTTCCTTACATACAACCCTTAAGCACTGACCTTCAAAACAACAAGCCCCAACCAGGCTTTGATTCAGGCTCCAAAGAGCAAACAGCATCTTCCCACTGCTCCCATCCCCTCGGGAACCAAAGCCTGGTGTTCCCAGGGATTAGCAAAGCCAGGGATGATGAGCAGAGCCTTTGGGACCTGAGAAGAATCAGGGGAAAAGGGGTGTAAATAAGGGCTGAAGGCAGAAATGCCCAGTTCTCTCCCCAGTGAGAGCATGGACAGGTTTGCAGAGCTCCCACACTGGCAGCTCAGCAAAACCCACCCAGCACACAACAAACCCCTTCTTACAAAGCTCCAGTTAAACCCAGCCCAAAGGCAGCAGCTCCTTATTTTGGGAAGGGTGTGTTTGGCAGAGCAAGTGGGTAAAGATGAGCTGTGCCAGGCTGGGCTTTGCTGCAGGCAAGCTCAAACCATCCTTCTAATTACAGATCTTTTAACTAATTACAGGCTGAGGTTTCTGGGCTTGCCAAGTGACTGATTTTGATGCTTTCTCACCACATTCAGCCCTGGGTTAAACTTGGCCTATCCAAGGTGGGCAAACAGGTGAGAAGGTGCTGCTGGCAGCAGCCACAGAACTGGAATTTCCAGAGTCAGGAGAGCAGGAAGGGATTATTTCTTATTTATTTCTGTAAATAAGCCAAGGCTTCAAAATGCTCAGTTCAGTTCAGAGGCTGCTTCTCTCCAGAGCAAGGGTTAATCCAGCTCTAGAAGTGACACTGGTACTGAACAGCCACAGATGGACATCAGAGAACCCCCAGAGATCAGAGAATCTGCAATGGTTTGGGATAGAAGAGACCCTAAATCCCATCCCATTCCACCCCATCCACGGGCAGGGACACCTCCCACTGTCCCAGATGATCCAACCTGGCCTTGGGCACTGCCAGGGATCCAGGGGCAGCCCCAGCACATGTGGGAATTCCAGCCCAGCCCCTCCCCACGCTCCCAGCCAGGAATTCCTGCCCAAGATCCCATCCATCCCTGACCTCTGGCACTTTGAAGCCACCAAGACCTAAAAGCTCTTCCATAGCTCTGACCTGAATCACCAGCTTGGTCCACAAGGTTATTCAGTGTAAGGAAGCAAAACAAAATCACAGAAGTCAGTTCTGTATATAATTAAAATGACTAATGATGTCCTGATGAATGGCCAGGAAAACTGAAGCACTGGGAAAACCAGGGCAGAGACAAAACCTGTCCCTGTGATGATGGACAGGGCCTTCTTTCAGCAAATCAGATTCAGTCACCAAATGATTCTTATAATGCTCCCCAAAGGATCTCAGTTATCCCAAATCCCTGCACACTGGGAGGGAGAAATCCCTTCCCAGCCAGGCAGCTCCAGCATTTCCCCATCCTCCACTTCTCCCAGTTCCTACTCTCAATCCCCCCTGCTCCAGTTTAAGCTCATTATTTCCCATTCTCAATTGCAAACTGCACTTAAAGCCCACTCAGATATTCCTAAACACCCCAAAAGGGGGTTCTGTGAATTCCTTCCCTCGTGCTGCTTGGAATCCACTCCTATTTTTGGGAGAGAAAATCCCAGCCAGAGGAGCTGCTGCCACACAGCTCATCTAAGCCTCTCCTCACAAGACAGACAAAATCCTCTGCAAAGCTCAGCTCCAAGCAAAGCTCAGCTCTGGCTGAACTTGAGATTAAACTGTGAGCACTGAAGTGGATTTAAAAAAACCCATGGAGTGGAAACCCTTTGGGAAAGGAGCAGTGCTGGGAATGAGTTCAGGAAGGCAGGGAGCTGTCACAAAGCAGCAGTGTTTAGGGGCACTCCTGGTGATTATCCACTGGGTTGGATGGACAAGGAACTGAATTTCAGCTGGATCAGACATCCCTGCCTCAAAATCAGTGTCCAGAGAGGATCTGGGCAGGCACAGCCCTGCCTGCCTCCTTCCCAGGGCTCCAAAAGGGGAAAACCTGCTGGTTTCTCACCCACCTCCCAAGGAAAAGGCCCCAGAGAGAGATGCCAAGGGCAGCTCCATCCCATCCCATTGTCCCATTCCATCCCATCCCAGCTTCTCTGGCTGCCTCAGGCACTTGTGGTGTCACTGCCTGGATAGAGCAGGATTTTAAGCCTTAACCAGCAGGTTCCTTCTCCCAAAATGAGAAAGAAAAATTAAAAGAACCATCTTGAGTGGGAATACTCTGCCCTTCCTCAAGGACAGCGTGCAGAGACTGGAGTCCTTCGGGTTCATCCACAAATCTTGCCCTGGGATGTGACACCAAACTACTGCCAGGGCTTTGAGTCCCCTGGGAATCACAGAATCCCAGCATGGTTTGGGTTGGAAAGGACCTTAAAGCCCATCCCATCCCACCCCTGCCATGGACAGGGACCTTCCACCATCCCAGGGTGCTGCAAGCTCCATCCAACCTGCCCTTGGAGAATTCCAGGGACAGGGAATGCCAGAGCCACTCACAGAGATGCACCACAGCAGCCCCCAGACCTCCCACTGGTCTCTCCTGCTGCTGGAAAAGCACAGAGCTCCCACATCCTGCCTGCTCCTTCCCAAGGATGGACTTGGTGGGGCAGAGCTGTGGGATGGGATATTCCTGATATTCCTGACCCAGGGGAGCAGCTCCTGCCTGTGCCAGGGTCCCCAGCTCTGCCTGTGCAGCCTCAAGGGCACCACAAGCACAACACTTTCCTGTGGAAAGGAGGGATTTTGGGGCTGCTTCTGGAGCCAGGCTCAGGGATGTGCTCATCCCTTCACAGGTTTAACTCATGTGGGAGCCAGGTTATGTGGAATAAACCAGGAGTGCCCTCCTCATTAAAGGAGGCTCAGACTGAACTCAAATCCTTCTGCTTAATAAATTAGGTTAAAGTCAGCCCAGATTAGAAAATCCCTCTAATAAACTGCAGACTGAAGCAGCTCCCAGTGCTGGTTGTTTTTTCTGGCTGATTTTAACCCCATTTCCTGCCTCTCAATGACAACACCCTCGACCTCTGGACTGCCAGCTCAGCTCCAGGGGTGGACATGGGTGATAAATTCCTCACAGGAACAGCACAAACACCACAAAACTCAAGGATTTGGAAGGATGAATCATCACACAAAGCAAGAACAGTTAGAGATTCATAACTGGGAGAGGGGAAGGCTGGGTGGGATGGACAGAGGAAAGAACAGGGTTGGGATTAGTTACTTTGGGAATATTAAAGATATCTCACGTAACCAAAGTGCTGCACCCTGACCAGACCCTGTAGGGGGTGTGGGGTGCATAACAAGAATGTTATGAACACACCCCAATATCCCACATCCCAGCCTGACTGCCAGGGAAGCTTTTTTTAGCTCATTAAAGGATAATAAATCTGTATTTTGAGGCCACAGAACCACTTGGTGCGACCACACTGAGCCTCGCCTCTGCTGAGGGAAACCTCTCCATGGAGGGGAGAGGGAAGGTTTCCCTTCCCTGAGAGGAAATCACACCCCACATCCGGCAGAGGTGGTTTCTGGAAGAAGCCAGGAGAGGATCCAAGAAAATCCTCTTCCCTTTGAGACATTTAAGAGCAAGGAAGCATCTTCCCCACTCTGACCTTGCCTGAGTGCTCTCAGGAGCATCCAGGAGCTCTTGGAGACTGGAATTGGGGCAGGAACCACCAGCCTGGACCTCCACACATGCCCTTCCACTGACCTGGGTTTCTGAGGGGACTCTTTGGGCTCCTTGGACCCAAACCAGCCGCTGCTCTTACTCCTCTCATCGCCCGCAGCCGAGGCGTGCACGGGGGTCCCTCCGTCCCCCTGGCCTTTTCCCCCCGCGTCGCTGCGGGTGCCCCCGTGGTGGAAGAAGCCTCCCTTGGCCTTCTTGTCCTCCTTCCTGCCGTCCTCGGGCGCTCTGTCCTTGCCCGGCTCGGCGGAGAATCCCAGAGGAGCCGCGGCCTGGCTGGGTTTGCCCTCCAGGCGATTGCTCTCCTCCATCCTGGCCCTGCCCAGGTGGTTGCTGAGGGTCACGGCCTTGGTGGACACCTTGAGCTCTTCCTGCAGGGCCAGGCTGGGAGGGGACGGGATGGACC
>VXBB01018018.1:31428-46608 GCA_013399915.1 Illadopsis cleaveri | reverse complement strand
TGACTGAGGGAAGAAAATAAGGGGGGGATCAACTTTGGGAAGGGCAGTAGGTCTGTCACTGAGGGAAACACACAACGTGAGGGGATGAGCTTTGGGAAGGGCAGCATGTCTGTCACTGAGGGAAGGAGACACAACAGGTGAGGGGGGGTCAGCTGTAGGGAGAGCAGCAGGTCTCTCACTGAGGGAAGGAAACAGAACAGAGGAGAGCAGCAGATCTCTCACTGAGGAAACACAAAACAGGTGAGGGTGCCAGCTTTGGGGAGGGCAGCAGGTCTCTCATTGAGGGAAGGAAACACACAAAAGGTGAGGGAGGCCAGGAGTACAGCATGGTTATCGTCCACTTGTAAACACCAAAGAGATCTGGGAAGCCACCCCAGCCCTCACGGGATTCTGATGGAATTCTTGGCAATACAAAGCCCAGCTCACAGGTGTGAGCTCACAGGAGACACAGAATTGTCCCCGAGCACAGCAGAGGAGGACCCCGAGAGGAGGTTCTGTAAGGTGACAAATCCGCTGAGAGTATTTCAGAGGATCTGAGGTTGGCAAAAAATGCAAGGAACTCCCTAGAAGCTCCTTAAAGGGTTTTAAAGCTTTCATGTGATTTATGAGTTTGCACTGAACAAGAGATGATGGGGCCATGAGCTCCAGGCCACTGCTTGGTGTGATGAGCCAGGAGGCTCCAGTGCCTGTATCTCCGTCCCACCGCCTCCAGGCTTGGACTTGATCATCTTAAAAATCATTTCCAACCTTAACAATTCTGCGATTCTATGACCTTGTGGCTACTGCCAGTTTTTGGGGGTAAAAGTCATGGAGAGCCTGAGGAAAACAACTGACACAGCTGCTGGTCCCTCCCAGCTGGAGATGCTGCTCCCTTCACTGAATCCTGGAAAGCTTTGGACTGGAAGTGACCTTAAAGATCACCCAGTTCCAAACCCCTGCCATGGGAAGGGAAGGTCTCAGTAGCTGGAAGGCTGATCCCAAGGATGATGGCACCAGCACAGCAATGTCACCCAGCAGGAGCCACACGGCCTCCCCAGGGACTCCCACCCAAGCTGGCAACGTGCTGTCTGCAGCCAATTCAACCATTTAATTATAGATTTGTTTCCAAGGGAGAATTAATTCCCGACAAGGGCCTTTTTTGTTTGTAAATCACTGCCCTGGGAGTGCCAAGAGCTCAGATTGTTTTAATCACCGGAGCCGGGCCCCGTTTGGGCTTTGCCTGCAAGCCGGAGGCGGCTCGTTAGAGAGAGCAGTGACCCAGGGCAGGGCCAGCAGCTGCCAGCCCAGCCCAGCCCAGCCCAGCCCCGCCCAGCCAGGGCTGTCCTGGCAGGGACTGCTCAGAGGGGCTGAGAAGGAACAGCCCTGAACAACCCTCACATCCTGGGAGCTCGTGGTGCAGGCATGGAAAAGCAAAATCTGGGATTCCTCCTGTTCTGGCAAACACCTCAGTGTCAGCACACAGAAGGCCTCAGGGGGTTTGTGCAGGATGTCACCTCTTAGTGACATCCTGGAGCAAAAGGAGGCTCAGGGGGGACCTTGTGACTCTGCACAAGTCCCTGCCAGGAGGGGACAGCCGGGGGGGTCGGGCTCTGCTCCCAGGGAACAGGGACAGGAGGAGAGGGAACAGCCTCAGGCTGGGCCAGGGAAGATTTAGGGAAAATTTCTTCACTAAAAGGGCTGTCCAGCCCTGGCACAGCTGCCCAGGGCAGGGGTGGAGTCCCCATCCCTGGAAGGGTTTCAAAGCTGTGTGCACACTTGGGGACACAGTCAATGGTGGCCTTGGCAGTGCTGGGAGTGGGAACAATTGGACTCCACGATCTTGGAGCACTTTTCCAACCTAACCAACTCCACAATTCCCTGATTCCGTGGCTGGGTAAGCAATCAGTTAACAGAGTTGCATGGAAATCTCACCAGTCCCTCACAAAGCAAGGAAGGGGGAAAGCTGGGGGGGATTATCCGTGATCCTCTTACCAGAGCGCTCAGTGGACAGGCTGCCGTGTCTGCTGGGGGATTTGGTGCCCTCAGGGGCATTGGCTGCCAGGCTCAGGCTGGCAGAGGAGATGGTGCTGTCGGATCCCAGGGAGGTGTTGGACTGGGTCAGGGACGATTTCCGCAGTTTGTTCTTCAGGAAGAAGCCCTTGACTTTGGACTTCTTGCCCCCGAGCTCGAAGTCATCCTCCATGTCCAGGGCTCCCATGCTGCTGGGGATGATGGCAGAGGCCGACTCCAGGTCGTACTTCTTCTTGCCTGTCACCTTGTCCTTCAGCTTCCCGAAGGGCGAGCGCGGCTTGTCCTTCATGGACAGGTCGAACATGCTGGCGGTGAGGTTGTTCCGTGTGAACTGGATGCTCACCAGGATCTCACCACGCTCCTTCTCCTTCTTCCCAGCCTTGGAGTGCAGCTTGTGCCACCTGCAGCCAGAGGGGACAGAAAAGGAAAGGGCTCTCTGTCATCCCCCAGAGCCACGAGGCAGGAGAGCTCTGGAGGAGATGCTGCTGGCTGGGAGACAGCACCAGGGAAATCACCCCAGCACGAGTTCCTAGCATGAGTTTCTCCAGGGAGAGGGATGGAAAATGTTGGAACTGCCCAGGGAGGTTTGGAGTGCCCATCCCCGGAGGTGCCCAAGGAATGGCTGGATGTGGCACTCAGTGCTCTGGGCTGGGGACAAGGTGGCACAGGTTGGACTCAGTGATTCAGGCGGGCTTTTCCAGCCTCTGTGAGGCTGGGATTTTAACCCAAGTGTCCCAGATATCACCTGAACCCCACGCCAGAGACACAAACACCACACGTGGAGGTGACACACAGGACCTGACCCCTCCCTGATGCACCTGCAGCTCCATCCCCATCCCTGTCCTTACCCCAAACGCTGCCCTTCCACTGAATAACCTGGAAAACACCACCTCACTCACCCCTGTCAGACACCACTGGGATTCTCCAGGGGAAGCTGGGAGCTGGGTTTAGAAGGAGACAAAGCTGCTGGCGTTTTGTGCTCGTGATTTAAATATCCCAGAGCTGGTGGCTCAAGGGATCCTCTCAGCAGAGACTGACCCAGAATGGCAAAGGAACTCAACAGCATCCATTAAATCAACTCTCTGCCAGACCTGCTGTGTCTCACTCCAATAAAGATGCTCAGGTTTGCTTGGAAGTGTCCTTGGATCAAGTACTCTAAAGGATGATGCATCCCAGTTCTCCAACCCCACCCAACACAACCCCAGCCTTCCCAGGCTGCTGATCTGGGGACAATTCCCACAGCAGGGAATGGTGACAGCTGCAGAAGGAGCTATTGGCCATATCCAGCACAAAGCTCCCACTGATTCCAGAGGATTACTGGGAATACCTCCTGCTGTCCCACCCCACACAAACCCCATAACACAGACTTCGCTCCAAAGCTGCCCATGGAAATGGAAGAACATTGGAAAAGCCTCCAAACCATTGGCTGCACGAGGCAAAAATACCCCCAGCATCCCTTTAGGTGCTGGTGCTTCTGCAGGGAATGGCCTGGGAGCTGGCAGGGCATGGAGCAGCCTCTGGAATGGGATGGGAGAGGGGTCTGGATCCTGCCAGCAGGGAGGAATGGTGGCATTGGGGACACCAAAGCAAAGTCACACCCAGAGCCACCCTCTGGTTCTCCATTTCCACATTGCAATGGGGCAGCACCAAACACAGGCTATGGGGGAACTGTTCCTTCCCAAAAATCACTCCCTTCTCTCCCACAGGATGCCCCATCTCTCTGCCAGTCCCAGGCACCACTTCCTGGGGCAGCTGCAGCAGGAGGAGCAGGAACCCAGCACAGCCACAGCCCTGATCCCACCCAGATCCAAGTATTCAATGAATTTCTGACTAAAATTCCCTTTAACAAGGCACAGGGAAATCTGCAGGCTCAAGATAAATCCTATTTCTCCATGTTGTGCTTCCTGGGAGCAATGGGAGGTGAAGACACTTCTGACATGCATTAACAGTTTCTCAGAAAATAAAAATCCCAGTGGTGTCTTACATTTACTTGGAGTGTGAAGTCACTGAGAAGAAAAAGAAAAAAATAGGGAAGGAAAACGGGATGGGATGGAGGCGGGTCTGACCATGCTGGAATCACCAGGGTGAGGAAAAAAAATTGGAATTGTGTCCTCCAGGAGTTTCCTGAATTTCTGCCAGGGAAGTTATCACAGCCTGGATGAAGGGAGGAGCTGGGGAGCCTGTGAGTGCTACACCCAGAAGTGTCCAAATCCAGGCTGGATGGGGCTTGGAGCAACTGGGAAAGTGGGAGGTGTCCCTGCCCATGGGACTGGACGGGTTTCAAGGTCCCTTCCAACCCAAACCAACCTGGGATCTTGTGAAGGGGGCACAAAATCCCCTCATTCCCTGACAAATACTATCAGAGGATAATATTTATGGCAGCACCCAGGTCCTTCACCACACAGAGTGCAGGAGGGGCAGTGCCTGGGACTTTGCTGGCCACAGACATGGAATTTAATTCTAGTGAATCTACTCCTGTTCTCACCACTCCCTTCTCCCACCCCATCCAGTCCACCGCAAAATTTTCAGTGCTCAGCTTGAAAATATCCAGGCAGGAAAAAGGAAAAAAAATCCCTGGAAAAAAGTAGCATTAACCCTTTAGAGCAAGGCACCAGCAACAAAAGCAGCCCAGAAGAGGCTGAGCCAGTGGCAGGGAGCAGGAGCAGGTGCATCAGGAGGACACTTCCCAAAGGATTGGAGGGGAAAAGGCCTGGAACATCCCACAGGGCATTTTTCACTTGAATGCAGGAGCTGGAAGCAGCTCAAGAGGGAAGGAGAGACTGGGGGGGCCTGAATCATTGCACAGGAAAAACAAAGAACTCTTGAAAGGAGTTTTTGTACCTTACATCATCCCATGGAAAAAAAAAACCAGGGAGAATCTGGGTGGATTAACACAAGGAAAGGAGGAGATGGAACAGCCTGGACATGCCCCCAGCTCTCCCAACCCTGTGAGCATCAAAGGGAATTCGGGTGCTGAGCCTGAGCTGCTCCAAAAAGCAGCTGTTCAAGGCAAACCTCTGCTCTGCTGGGATCCAGGAGCTATTTTTGCTTCCCAAGACCTCATCAACAGTCGGGGCTACATCTCCAACAGGCAACGGGGCTACTTTTAGGCTGAGCTCTCAGTTTATGGCACAGGACAAGGGTTTGGGAGGATTCAGCTGTTCCACGTCCTGTGCTTGGGATTTTTATGAATCAGTGGAAACAGGAGGTGCAAACTCCTGGGATGCAGCAGGAGAGCAGGATCACGGAGAGATCAAGTCCCAGACAGAACACACAAACTCCCACAGCAGCTTTTCACCATGAACCCCATCCCACAGCCCTCTGTTTCCCAAATTTCTTCCAGAAGCTGCCCTCGGGGGCATCATGGGAGGGCTTTTCTGGATTGGGGCCACCCCGGGTCACATCTCAAAGAGGCACACGATGGTTTTTATGGGAATAGACAACACACCCGGAAAACAAACATAAAATCCCTTTGCCAGGTGTGAAGGAGCAGAACTGGGTTACATCAGTCCAACTCTGGAGCTCAGAGGGATGGAGGGAACTGTGCCAAGCACATCCAGCCCCAGGGATCCACAGGGATCTGCTTCCTGGGGGTGTTTTGGAGGCCACAGCTGGGATCCAGCTCCTCGCTGCACAGGACACCCAGAACAGGCACTCACCTCCAGCTCTGAGGGATCCTACCAAGGTTTGGAGGAGTCCCAGCTCCACACAGCCTTGGCTGGTTACAAAATTTAAATTAAAATAAAGTTAAACTCTGTCCCAGAGCCAGAGCTGGTGGGGATCAGGAGCAGGATTGCTCCCAGCTGAGGAGATGTGTCCTGGTCTGTGCTCCTGCCCTTGCTCCCTGCAGCTGGAATGTGCTTCCAGAGGATGGAACCTGCTGGATCAGCATTCTCTGCTCTGTGGGGAGCTGCTCCTTCCCCCCAGCTCCTGCCCCCTGCCCTGCCAGGTGATGTCCTGCTACACATGGAGAGCTTGGGGACACCTCCAGGGTGACACATCTATGGGACACCTCCAGGGAATGGAGAGCCCAGGGACACTTCCAGGGTGACACATCCATGGGACACACCCAGGGAATGCAGAGCCCAGGGACACCTCCAGGGTGACACACCCAGGGAATGCAGAGCCCAGGGACACCTCCAGGGTGACACACCCAGGGAATGCAGAGCCCAGGGACACCTCCAGGGTGACACACCCAGGGAATGCAGAGCCCAGGGACACCTCCAGGGTGACACACCCAGGGAATGCAGCTCCAGGTGGAAGGCACAAGCCCCAGGCTGGGGAAGTTCGCTTTTGCTAACAAATGTGAATTTTTCCCTGTGGATCCAGCAGGGCTGGGTGTACATCCCCAAAGTGAGGGACCCCAGGATCTGTTATCCATGCACAGAAGAGGGTCAGGAGAGCAGCTTGACCTGGCTGAGGGGGAAGGAAGCAGCCACTCACCCCAGCTGGGCAGAGAGGAAAGCTCAAGCAGAGAAGTGCTCGGAAAGGGGAAGCTGCTGTGAGCTCCGGGCTGTGCAGCTCCTGCTCCTGAGCTGTCACACGCATCGGGAGCAGCCACGTGTGGCAGAGGCTCCCCAGCCCCCACCCTGGGGCTGTGCACGCTCATTTAGGTCACCCTGGTTAATGAGCACAGCCCAGCTCTCCCAGACATCCCATGAATCCCTCCCCTCTCCCCTCTCTCCCCACGGTGAGGCCAAGGGAGCAGAGCCAAAGGCAGCTTTGGGAGGCAGCACCCAGGCTCTATTTTTACATTTGCTGTTGCCAGGATCAGTGCGAGGCACAGACAGAGCTGCTGGAGCTCCAGGCTCCCAAAAACACAGCTGCCCTCATCCTCCTGCAGCATCCCAGGCCAGGGAGACAAACACTGGTGTGGAAACAGGAGCACAGGAATGGGGGGTGAGAGAGAAAGTCACCCCACAGAGGATGAGGATGGGATGGATTCACTCAGGGCAGACACCTTCCCTTTTCCTCTGTGCTTTGGACACAGAGACACCCCTGCCTCCAGAAACATTCCTGTGGCTCTCAGAGCCGTGGGGGGAATGCCTGGGCACTGTTTATCCCATCAGTGAGGAACTCTCTGGGTTTGGGAGCACGGGGCTGGCCCGGCACCTCCGGGACGGGAACACTGGGATGGGCAGGACACAGAGCCAGCCCCAAGAGGAGGGCAACACCAACCCTGAGCCGAGTTTTCCATCCCAGTGTCCCTTCCACAGCCCCTCTGAGCCAAAGCCTCCAGCCCAGCAGCAGCTTCCCACAGCCCTGGGGTGATCCAAACTCATCCCACTGCCTTGGGATTACTGATGGGCACGGGGATGAGACCAGGAGAGCAAGGCAGCGCCCTGCCCCACTTCCAGGGGGGATTTGGGCTATTCCAGGGCATGGGCTATTCCAGGAGGATAAGGGCTATTCCAGGAGGATAAGGGCTATTCCAGGGCATGGGCTATTCCAGGAGGACATGGGCTATTCCAGGAGGGCATGGGCTATTCCAGGAGGATAAGGGCTATTCCAGGAGGACATGGGCTATTCCAGGAGGCCATGGGCTATTCCAGGAGGACATGGGCTATTCCAGGAGGATATGGGCTATTCCAGGAGGACATGGGCTATTCCAGGGAGGATATGGGCTATTCCAGGAGGACATGGGCTATTCCAGGGAGGATTTGGATTGTTCCAGGAGGACATGGATTATTCCAGGAGGGCATGGGCTATCCCAGGGAGGATAAGGGCCATTCCAGGAGGATAAGGGCTATTCCAGGGAGGATATGGGCTATTCCAGGGAGGACATGGGCTATTCCAGGGAGAGCCACCTTTATCCTTCAACACCTCTGGTTGGGGTCCCCAACAGTCCCCTCCAAGCTCCAGCTCAGCTGTGCCACATCAGCCCTGCTCACCATCCCCAGGACCTCCAGTTTCCCCCTCAGACTGGTCCCAGTGCTTTGCCAGCAGGGAGTTCAGGGGGTTTCCTCAGGGACTGAAGTCCCTTGGTGACTCCTGGGGTTCAGGGATGCACAGGGAAGGAGGCACAGCTGCAGCATTTCTGGAGAGCTTCCCCAAAGCCTCCCAAGAGCACTGAGCACTGTCAGGGCAGGCAATGCCCACCTTAAACCCAGCAGAAATTCTCCTGCCCTGCACACCTCTGAGCTGCAGTCAGACACAGACACATCCCAACCCAGAGGCTCTTCCCAGACAGCTCCAGGTTGGCATTTCCTGCTGATTCATCCCTGCAACAAGGTCAGCCCCAAGTCTTAAATCAAGGATCTCTTGGGCTGCTACAGTGACAGAGCAGGGCAGAGTGTGGAGAAGCCAATCCAGGGAAAACACTGAGGCTGCTCTTGGTACAACCTCCCCCTGAGAGCCCAGCACAGGGACTTTTCCCTGAGCCTGAAGCTGAGGCAGCTGGGCCAGGAGGGGCAGCACAGGGTGGAAAACAAGCCAGCCCCGGGGAATTCTGTGCATTTTTGTCTGGCTCCGTGTTCCTGCCCCAGCTCTGCCGTGTTGGTTTTGGACGGCTGATCCTGCCAGGTGAGCCCTGTGCTCAAAGCACAGATGGAAAACAAACCCCAGCTGATTCCCCTGAGTGTGGAGCAGCTGAGGTGGGAGGTTCATCTCTCCAAATGTTCTCCTGAGCAGTGCTCACAAACAAGGCTCCAAGGAGCCAAGGCCCAGCTGGTGACACAAGGGAGCAGCCCAGCCCTGCTCCTCTTCCAGGGCCAGCAGGGCAGGAATGAACAGCAGCAGCTCTGTGCAAGGGCAGGAAGCCCTGGGCATGGTGCTGGTGCTCCACTGGCACCACCAGGAACCCTGGTGAGAAAATCCCAGCATGAACTGGCACTTGCTGAAGGGCTCATCCCAGGACTCCCAGGCCAGGAACAGAGATATTGTCACCCCAGTGGGACTCAATGACAGGAACAGCCTGAAAACCAGGGAAAACCCAGCCCTGCTCCTGTCCCAGCAGGATGTGGGACATCCCTGTGCCCTGGGGATGGGACAAGGCCCATCCTGGCAAGGTCAGAGGCAAGCAGGGGGATGGGATGGGATGGGATGGGATGGGATGGGATGGGATGGGATGGGATGGGATGGGATGGGATGGGATGGGATGGGATGGAGGGGCACAGCTTTTGGACCAGGACAGACACCAGGGATGGAGAAAAGCTCTGAGCCCCCAGGACGGTGCTGGAATGAGAGCACGGGCAGTAGCTTCATCTCTAATCACTTTGGGCTAAGAAAATCTGAGGCTTTTCTCTAGCACAGGATGGACAGGCGGGAAGAGGGAAGGAGGGCAGATTTAAGGAGCTGTAAAACAGCAGGAGACGTTTACGAGTGGGGACAGCAACAGCAGGAGTCAGGATGTGACCACCTCAGCTGGATTTATCTGCTCACACTCCACAGCACCCACAGGCTGTGTCCTCCCAGCTGCCAAGCAGCCAATGAACCAGCCCTGTGCTCCCCAGTGCCCTGAGCTGCCTGCACAGCACCAGACAGGGGACAAGGTCCCTGCGTGACACTGGCACTGCTGGTGCACAAGGATCCAAAGTTAAACCACCACGAGCCCTGAGCTGACCCTGAGGCACTGCAAAGCTCCAGGAGCTGCAGCACAGGCTCCCCTGGGGCAGCTGCTGCTCCTGGCAGCCCCTCCACGGGCACAGGGAGTGCAGGACAAACAGCCTTGGCTGGAAATCCTTCCCACTTCCAGCTGGGAGAGGCACCATGGCAGGGCTGGGACACAGAGCCAGAACCCAGAGGCTTGGGAATGCCTGTTNCCAGGCCCAGGGAAGGGACACCACCGCCATGGCTCCGCACAGCCTCAAACAGCAGCTCCACCCGCTCTGGGAACAGGTCACACATGGATTGCTCATCCCTCACATCAAGCCCTGCTCAGGAGTGAGTCAAACGTGACAAAAAGGGGAAAAGGGGATGAATCCTGAGCCCAGCAGCAGGTTCCACTCCTTTATCCTGGGTGATCTGTCAGGGATTTGTCCCCCTGGGAATACAGAACTGGGGAGGAGCCCCTGGGATGCTGCCCCAGGGTTCCCAAAGCCCCAGCCTGGGCTGGGAAGCCAAAGCCCACATCCCAGCCAGGCTCCTGATGGAGCAGGAGAATTCCATGGCAGGTCTGAGCACAGCTCAGCCAGGCACAGGCTCTGCCAGGCCCCAGGACAGAGACAGGGGCACAGCAGTGGCTCAGAGGCCACTTCCCCCTGGCACTGCAGAGGATGCCAGGCTTTCCTTGGACTCCTCTATTGAATTTCTCCAAGACTCAGATGTGTTTATCTCCATGAGGGTTCAATACCTCTGAGGGTGTCCAGCACCTCACAGAAAATGGCTTAAATAACCTTGCCAGACTGCATGGTGGAGTGTGTCTTGAAAAAGCAAAAAGGTTTTTATAAAAGAAGAAAATAATACAAAACCAAAAGAACAAAGCTGTTCACAGTGGAAGGACAGGTCCCACACACCTGCTACAACACCCTGAGAATGGGCTGAGAAGCCTCGTGCTCTGCCTTAAATATTGAATGATTTGGCTGGGGTTTTTGGCAAACAGCCCAACAGAGAACAGCTCCATTTCTGAGGGACAGCTAGAGAGACCATCAGTGTTTGTGTCTTGGCACTGAGACAATTACTGCCAGGAGAGCAAAGAAGTTTCTGGCTCCTTTTACCTTATTAGAACAACAAGGGGTGAGTCTTAAACCTTTCCCTATATGGAAACACCTGCTGGGGTGTGGGGTGCATTCCTACACCCCACCATGGAGCAGATTCCTCCAGGAACCACAAAGAGCATCCCCCAAAAGGAGGGGTGGCAGAGCCCACCCTCCCCTCCTGCTCAGCACAGGCTGCAGGAAAGGCTCAGCCAGGCTCTGGAGGGATGGGAAGGAGGGAATCACCCAGGAGGCTGCTGGAGCAGGGGCTGGGCACAGCTGAACTCAGCACAGGCAACAGCAGCAGCTCCCCCCACGTCTGGAGCTCTGCACCAACAGCACTGAGGGGTTTTCTGAGCTGCTGCAGGTTTTTTCTGCAGCTGGAGGCAGTCAGGGCCCTGGGAAATCTGTGAGAAGCCTGAGTCTGCAGCTTTTTGGCTTGCAGGATGATGGAGGGTGATGGGCCCGCGCTATCAGCCACCAGCACACCCAGACCCAAGGTGCCAGATCTGCAAAGCTGGGATCAGACCACTCAAATATCTCAAAAAAACCAAGAAAAGCAGAGTTTTCCTGCAGGAGGGCAGAGCAAGGGCCTTAAACTCCTTAAACCAGTAATGGCAACTGGTGAAAATGGGGTTAACTGGGCAGGTAGGAGCAAAATTACACCCTGAGGAGCACCTGGGCCCTCTGCCCTGGGCAAATGCTTGCCTGGGGTCAGCTGGCCACTGGTCACCACTGGTACCCCAGCCCTGGTCACCAGGGGTGTTATCCCATCCTGATCACCACAGATGTTATCCCATCCTGGTCACCAATGATGCCACCTCCCCCCCGGTCACCACAAATGCCATCCCATCCTGATCACCACAGATGCCACCCCAGCCCTGCCTGCCCTCCATGCCCCCCCAGCAGAGCATCCTGACCCAGTTTTTGGCAGCACCAGCCCCTCCTCCCCTGCAGCATTTCGACACTCCAGGGCGTTTCCTGCCTCAGACATAACAAGGCCTCAGAGCTGCATTTTCAGCCCCAAACCATCCCAGCTCAGGGCTGGGAGCTCCCTGCTGCTCCCTGGCCACCTCACAGAGCCTTGCTGGGCACTCTGACCACAGGGAAAAGGGCTCTTTGCCCTTGGATCCAAACTTCCCATCCCAAATCTATCCCAGAGCAGCAATTTCCTCCCCACCCTGATGCAAGGTCTCTCCCTGTCCTCGGCCAAGGACAGAGCTGCAGGGATTTGGCCTCGGCTCAGGCCCCGGTGGGAGCAGAGTCAGCTCCAAGCCTGGGTGTGAGAGTCTCCCCTGGGAGAGGCACCAGGAGCCAAGGCCATGCTGGGAATGAAAACGAGCACCAGGTCCCAGGGAGATGCCACAGCCTCATTCCCCTGCTAACGATCTCCTGATCCTAATTAAATGAGGCAGGGAGACACCACAAGCACAGTGTGGGCTGACAGAGGTCCAGAGGGGCTGGAGGAGGAGATGAGAGCGGGCCCATTCCAGGGGGAACACGAGGACAGTGCCAGGGGGAGCATTTGNCCACCAGTGAGGGGAAGGGACAAGTGCCTGGTGTGGGGCTCAGTGAGGGAGCCCTGGCAGAGATTTGGGACCATCCTTGGCTCTGAGGGAGCCTCTCACCCCTGCAAGGTCCCAACACACTGGGCAGCATCCATCCCTGGGCAGGATGGGCCCCTCTGGATCAGCCCTTTCCTTCTCCCAGCCTCCCTGCCCGTGCTGGGGCTCACAACCTCCTTCTCTGCTCTCTCTGGGTCCACGACATCTCCCCCCAAACCCAAGGAATCCCTGTCCCTTTTCCACTGAGCCTCACAGCAGCTCCATCACAAGAGCAGAGGGGCCCTGGTGGCCTCAAGGACTTTGGCTGGCAAAGTTTGGCAGCCAAAGGGAAGGTCCTGTGATGATGGAGAGGGAGGAGAGACCCACAAAACCCCAGAGCCCCCTCAGCAGCAGGTGCCCCCACAGCTGGGCAGGAACAGGAACAAGAAGAGGGAAGTTCAGCACGGAAAGGCTTTGGGGAAGTCGGAGCTGAGCTAATTCTGCAGAGGGAACAACTCCCCCAGACGAGTTCCCCATCACTGCCAGCCCAGACAGAGCCAGGGAGCAACTGCAAGTCACTGCAGGAACAGCAGAGCCAGGAATCCTCATTCCTGCTGCACTCCCTGGCCCTCAAACACAGATCCCAGTGCTGCAAAACCCTGGGCTTGGAGCCCTGGAAGGTTTAAGGTGTGTTATAAATACATATTATATGACTGGCTTTTGCAGATATTCAAATGAATATTATATGTGTTAGGTTAGACAGTTATGCTGTATTAATATAGTCTCTTTTAGCAATGTGATAAATACAGTTTTTAGGCATGGGGAGAAAACTTAAAATTAAACAGAAACACTTAAAGTCCAAAGAAATGTTTAAATCGTGTCTGAAATTTATGAACATGCAATAAGCTATGCTGTTTAATCCTTTAGAAAGATCCTTTGTTAGTTGGTGTGCCTTGGTGTGGAATGCCAGCTACCCAGATGCCTGTAAACTTTTTTTTGCTTTATATGTCTCTGTCTTCTTTTTTATTAAACTTTTAAAATTTTAACAAAAGTGAACTGTGGGGTTGTTTTTCACAGGTGTTTGCACCTTTAACCTTTCCCATGTCCGGGGGGCTGGGAGATCTTTGGGACAGAAGGCAAATGGAAATGGTGCTTCAGAGAGGGAGGGACCAGGGAATGGCAACTAAGGGCTTGCTTTAGCCAGCCCAGGAAATTTTGGACCTTTGCTGCTCCCTCCCACCATCAGCATCACCCTCACACAGCAAAATCAAGGAAATTTTGTGTTCCCAGGCAGGGAGGTCCAAGGTCCAGCCCTACAGGTGTCCCCAGGCACCTCCTGTCCCTCCTCAATGTCCCCTCCCATGCTGCTCACCCAAGGGATGAGCCAAGGGAAAGGTCTCCAAGTCCACTGGAGAGGGACTGGGGAAAAGGCCTGCAGGGACAGGACACAGGGAATGGCTTCCCACTGGGAAAGGGGAGATTGGGCTGGGATCTTGGGCAGGAATTCCTGGCTGGGAGGGTGGGGAGGGGCTGGGCTGCAATTCCCACATTTGCTGGGGCTGCCCCTGGATCCCCGGCAGTGCCCAAGGACAGGTTGGATCCACCTGGGATGGTGGGAATTGTCCCTGCCATGGCAGGGGGGGCACTGGGTGACTTTTACAGTCCCTCCCAACCCAAACCTCTCCAGGATTCTCTGATTCCAGCAAACCCAGCCTGATGTCTGTTGGATCATCCCTGTGTCACTGGATGCACCCCCAGCTCTCCCAGGTGCCTGCTGGGTGTGCAGGGGACAGTCCCTGGCTTGCTGCCACCCCCAGGGGACCCCAAGGGCATTTCCTGCATGTTGGGAAGCAGAAGCAACAGCTGCCTTGTGAGTTTCCAAAAATCTCTCTTTTCCTGGGCTGCATCCTGGTTTTACAGGGACAGGGAAGTGCAGGATCAGGTCAGGGGAGGGAAGTGAGGACCAGAAGATCATGCCCAGGGTTCTCTGGATGCACAAAGCCTCAAGTGCCAAGGGGGAAATGATGCTCGGAGCTCGTTTCACCTGCCAAACCCAATCCCTGGAGCTGCCCGAGCGTGGGACAAACCCTGGGACACCCAAAAAGGCCACGAGAGCTCTCAGGCTGCTCTTGTGCAACTCCAGGAGTTGATTTTCTCCTGGCAAAGCACTGAAATGACCCAGAGTGAGCAGCACGAGGCAGCTCGTAAACACCCCCGGCCGCTCCTTCCCGCAGCAGAGTCCAAGTTTGACGGAACATTTTCCACCCGGCCAAAAACAAGGATAATAATTATCACCCGTGGAGTCTCTGTGCAATAAAAATCAGCAGGGAAACGAGAGCAAGGTCACCACACCGACAATGGATCCTTTGCTGGAGCAGGCTCCCACCCCAGCTGGCAGCAGGGCTGTGCCCGGGGTGAGGAGGGGATCCCAAAACCCGGCTGGGGCAGAGGCTCAGCCCCACAGCCCCGTTATCTCCCCAGCACAGGCCTGGGTGGGCTCAGCAGGGCCAGCCCCGAGGGTGGGAGCCTCTGTTTGTTTTGCTCTTTTTAATCTGAGAGTCAGAGTTTCCTCCTGAACAAAGTTGTTTCCAGACATCCGAGTAGGCTGGAAGCTCCCAAAGAGCCAGAACCCCCTGAGCTCCCCATGGTCCTTCTGGACGAGCTCCAGCCCCTGGGATTCTCCTCCAAAAATCAGTGCGACCTCTCCAGGCTGCAGAGCTGCCACCCGCCCTCAGGACCCTGCCAGCCTGGGACTGGAAAAGTGGAAGTGCTTGGGGCACAGGGTGAGAGCTCCCGTTGTGTTTTCCATGCTCATTTCCATCCTCGGGGGCCACGGATGAAAATAGAGAGTTCTAAAAGCTCTTGTGATCCTGAATGCCACGAGGGGAAGTGAATTCTCCTTATGCAAGCAAAGCTCCAGGAAGGGAGGGAGACACACAGCAAATGAGAGACTCATGGAATGGGCTGGGCTGGAAGGGACCTCAAAGCTCATC
>VXBB01018017.1:51659-69934 GCA_013399915.1 Illadopsis cleaveri | reverse complement strand
GAGTCTGAGCTCTGAACTGCTCTGGTTTGTGTATTGCAGTTCTTGGGTCAGCTCTGAGGCCTGGATTACCTGTGCTCTGTGTCATTTGGGTTTAGGGGATGGGATTGGAGCAGTCTGAGCTCTGAACTGCTCTGGTTCTCTGGTTTGTGTGTTGCAGTTCCTGGGTCAGCTCTGAGGCCCTGGTTCCCTGCACTCGGCTCTTGTTGGGTTTTAGGGGATGGGATTGGAGCAGTCTGAGCTCTGAACTGCTCTGGTTTGGGAATTGCAGTTCCTGAGTCAGCTCTGAGGCCTGTGAGCAGTTCTGTGCTGGAGGGGATCCAGCAGGTCTGCAGGACAGGGACTGTGAGATGAGGCAGCAGCTGCCAGGGAGGTGCTCTGGAGAAAGGCTTCAGAAAATCCATTTGGGACTCAGTCCCGTGCCTGCTCTGCACATGGATTTTAAATTTTTTTTCCCACTGGCTTTGCTGCAGATTTGTGCTGTGGGACTGAGATGATTCCTGCAGGGTTCAGGTTGTTCCATGCCAGTGGCTTCAGTGTGTTTGGGCTGGGGGGATCTGCATGAGACATTTCCTCACTTTGAAGATCCAAACTGATACACCACAGAGGGCTCTTCATTTCCATGGTATATTCTGAAATCTGAGGCACAGAGAAGCTGAGATACCAAATCTATAGTCAGGCTGATACTTGCACCTGAATCTGTAGAGTTTCAGTCCCTTCAGGACAAGACTTAGATCTGCTCTAAGTAGAACAACAATTTCCATGACATGGTACAACATTTTCAGAGGGAGGGGCACCTCTTATCAGAGGCAAAGGAGCCGTTCCTGTGATAAGATCACACTGTGAACTGATAAGGGCGGCAGCAGTGCTTGGTGTTACCTGGGTGGTTCAGGATGCTGGACACAGAACTGCCATTGATCAAAGGGACACAGAACTGCCATTAATCAAAGGGACACAGAACTGCCATTAACCAAACCTGATGGCTGCCAGCCATGGGACAATCAGATATTCGGGGCTGACACCCACAGAGAAAACATTTCTCCCACAAACATCGAGGAAGGAGTTTAAGGACAGAGCACCCCTGCACAAAGATTGCCCAGCCAAGGTCAGGGAGCCCCTGCAGGACTCGCTGGCCCAGAGAATGAGCTGGTGTGTGCTGAGGGAGGAAAACAAAAAATCAAACTCCTCTGCAGTGCCTGCACACCCCACACTGCCCTGGGAGCTCGTGTTGGAGTGTTTGAGCAGCATCTCCGTGTGCAGTGAGGTCCCAGCCAGCAGCCAGCATTCCCTGGATGGCTGAGATGTGGTTTTCAAGGCTGTCTGGCTTTGGCAAACGCTGACAGAGATGTCAGAGAGTTTCCTGGTCCCTGAGCACTTGGTTTGTTTTGGTATTAAAATCACATGGTGACAAGAAAACATTTCCTTGGGCTTCCGTCCCTCTGATGATTTCCTTGTCTGGGAGCCAAGGTCCTGAACTTGATCCTGCCCTCTGCTCTAGGAAGGAGAGGAGCTCAGAAAGTGCAGCCCAGACCTCACATGTCACTGAGGGAGCCTGAAAAACTGCTCTGTTCCTTCTGTGTCAAAGCCCCGGGCAGTTAAAAACTCCATCCTTAGGATGCAATTCCCTTTCAAGCGTTTTATCAGCTCCCAGGGAAACAGATCCCAGTGTTATTTTTTCTGTCCCTGTTTCTTTCTCTTCACCTATCTCCAGGCCTGTCAGGAGCCAGTTTAAATGCACTGATGAGATTCTCAAGACAAAGAGTGGCAGGAGGAGCTCAGGATTTCAGATATCCAGCCTGTTTGAATGGAGCCCTGTTGGCATTAATTGCTGATTCTCCTTCCCCCTTGGGCAGTGGCAATGTTGGGCTGTTCCCTGCAGAATTCTGCCTCTTGTAAAGCCCTCTGGAAGTTCCTCCCTGGATTATTGCTGCCACCTTCCTACGGAGCAGCCTGTGCTCAGGGGATGCTGCAAGCCCTCGAGACTGGCAGAAGTCAGGGGGGAATTCCATTCTTTGAAAGATCACGAGAAAAAAAAATAAAATTAAAAAACTCCTAAAAAAACCCTAAAAACGTGGTGCTTTTCAAAACCAAGTGCTAATCCTGCTGGCTCCTGAGGACACTTCTATGTTTTTAAGTCACTTTTGAAAGGGAATTTGGACTCCCAGAGTTGAAAACGCTGCCCTGGGTTTTTTTAACTAAGAGCTCATCGTGGATTCCCAGCATGTGCTGTGCAATTGCAGAAAGAATAGAGACATCCGTGTGTGTGTCTGTGCTGCACCAGTCTAATTATCCTCAACAAGCAGAGTCATCAAAGGAGCTGTGTTTCAGCAGCTGACAGCGTTTTGGATTCCAGCACCGGGGCTCTCTGCAGCCTTTGTGCTCCACCACGGGCTGGGCTGGGGCTCGCTCAGCCCCTCTGGAAACACACCCAAAGAGAAGAGTCCTGGGGGTTTTTTCTGTCCCCACCATGTCCTGGTTGTGCACAAAGGCTGAGGATGGACAGCAGCAAAAAGGAGGGGAAAAAAAACCCCAAAAAAAACCCCAAAAAAACAAAAAAACACCACCCAAAACAAACAAACAAACAAAAAACCAACAAAAAAAACCCCAACCCAGTGAGAAATTGAGGGAATTGCTGAAATTGCCCTCTATAAACACACCCAAAGAGAAGAGTCCTGGGGGTTTTTTCTGTCCCCACCATGTCCTGGTTGTGCACAAAGGCTGAGGCTGGACAGCAGCAAAAAGGAGGGGAAAAAAAACCCCAAAAAAAACCCCAAAAAAACCAACCCAGTGAGAAATTGAGGGAATTGCTGAAGTTGCCATGACAAAGGAGCTGACAGGCTGCAGAAACAGTGTTTGAGACACCTTGGACTTCTTGTCTGTTCATAAGGTGCTGTCTCTTCAAACCCTGAAAATTTCTCCTGAGGTTTAGCAAGTCCCAGCAGCCAAAGGTGGGGCTTGAGGTGCTCCTGGACAGCCACAGCTCATGGTACAGAGCTGAGACACTGTTGCCCTCAGTTTTCTTGGTTTTCTTTGTTTGGAATCTTGCAAGCAGATTCTCACGCAGCCTCAACATAAACAATGTACATTTTTAGATTTTTTATATTTCTCCCCTGAGAGGAGAATTGATGGATGGTGGTGTTCACCATCCAGGTTGAGGAGGTGGTGACCTAAATGACCAATCTCTTGCCTTTGTACAAACTGTATATAAGATGGAGTCAGATGAGGAAGGATAGAGAATAAGGAAGAAGAAAAATTTAGAATAAAGTATCATCGGCTTTCCCTTCACCTGCTGCCTGCCTCGTTTCTTCTGTGGGTCTGATCCTCCTACATATGGACCCGAGTGTGGCATCCTGCTACATGCGGTGACCCCGAGTGTCTGAACACAACAAGACACACCAACCTCACCCACCTGGGGAGCAGCAGTGCTCCTCCATTCCATGGGGAGCCTCAGAATTCCCATTTCTCACAAAGATTCCCCAAAGAGCACAGCTGCATGTGCAGGCATGTCAATATTCTGTCAGGATCTGAATAAAATTCAAACAGAACAGCAGGAATTATCAATTGAGCCTGGAACGAGGGAGAGGAGATGTGTTTGATTGTGGGCCTGATATTTCTGAGTCTGAGAGATTTCAGCCTGCTAGCAGCTGATAACTTTTTCCCAAGGAAAAATTTCTCAAGAAAGTTTCTTCTCAAAACAATCTTGGCAAACACCTCTCCTTTCTTAAAACAACCTTTCTCCAGGGGGGGTTTTGCTGTTTCTCTGGTTTAACCCATGGCATTAGAGAGGTGTCGTTCCTATTCCCCAACCATGTTAAGTCTGTATGGGAACACCTTATAAAAAATAGTAAAAATTAGACAATAAAACTTTTTTTCTATGCTCTTTGCCTTCTGAACTATTTGGAGTCTCTCATCTTTCTTTCATGTCCTACAACGACATTTGAGGGCTCTGTTTTCCCAACATCAAATCTGTGCCCTTGAGGCTGAGCTGTGGCACTGCCAGCACCCTGCAGGCCTGTCCCTGGCAGGAGAACACCTTGGGAATGGTGCTGGGGAGGATGTGGCTGAGCAAACCTTGGGCTGTCTGCCCTCTGTGCCAAACCCAGAGCTTGGGAACTCTGATAGACACCCAGAGCCTGGCGTGGAGAGAGGTTTTAACTGTGTTTCACTCCTACCCATTGATGCCTTGAGTTTGAGCTTTCATGTATTTCAGGTTCTGTGCTGCCCAGGGGTGCAGCTCTGAGCTCACAGTCAGTGTCACTCAGCTCTGCACACAGCAGGGACACAAAACAAATCCTTTTCCTGCTGCACACCAAGGACAACTTTCAGGCCCAAAAGCACAAACAAGGGTGGCTGAGGGGAGGAACAAGAAGGATGGGACCTCACAGCCTGGAGCTGGAATTGGACAATTAAACCCCAATGTGCAAATAGGCTAAAACTTATAAACGTGTGAGACCTTGTGACCATTTGTCCATTTTGTGACCATTTTCTGTCCATTTTGGGTCCATTTTCTGTCCATTTTGTGACCATTTTGGGCCCACCTTGGGTGTAGACCTGGTCAGGCTCTTGTCCTGCCCAAGGTGAACTTGAAAGGCCTTTTAATAAATTTCTACTTTATTCTCTGGCTCTGTCCAGTCTCTGTTCCAGCTCAGCCTTCCCAAGGCATCCCCATCCCCCCCTGCCATTATCAAACATAAGCCAAGTGCCACTTTTCACCCTTCCATGAAGTATCAGTGATGCTCTGCTCTCCATGCTTGTGCAGAATTAATCATTTGGGGCTGCTGACTGTGACATCACTTGCCAGTGTAGAGCTGGGGGTGTTTTAGGGGAGATTTCTCATCTCCTGATGTGTAAAAAATGACTATTTTCTTTCCCCTGTGCTCAATGAAACCCAACGAGTTCCTCCACGACTCATCCCATTAATGGGCTAATTCAGCCCAGCCCCTCAGCACGGGCTGCAATGGCTGAGACCAAGAATGTCCCAAACATTTCCCCCCAGGCAGGCATTAAATGGCACTGGGGAGACCTGAAACAGATGAGGTGCTGCTCTTTTTTTCTTCTGGGCTGTTCCCCATTTGACCCAGAGCCATTTGCAGTTTCGTGATGCAAATTTCAAGCCCTGAGATCATTTTCCCCTGTGATTGTTTTCCCCTCCCCGTGAGCAGACACCTGATTTTTGTGTCCCACAGCCCCGTTGTGCAGGGAGGAAAGGTAAACATCCTGCTGCAGGAGCTGACACTAAACAGGAGCCAGAAGGAGCCTCCAGAGGGGAGGATGGGGAGAAGGAAGGAAGAAGCCAGGCCCTGATCCCAGCACTGCCTCCAAAATCCCTTTTTTTCCCAGTGGTTACAGCGTGTTAAACTGATGGGTAAACCCACGGCTGCATGAGGAGCAGCAAACACCATTCCCATTTTACAGACAGGAAAATGCAGCCTGAGACAATCCATGGAGGCTCCTGATGCCAGAGAGGGCACCTTAATTAACATTTGCCATCCACTGGAGACAAAGGGCTCTCCACAACTGCAGCTCTAAGTGGTGTCAATGATGTCCTGCTCCCTTGTTCTACAATTATATTGGATTTCTGCCTCACAATCGATATTTCCTTCTGAGAGGAGCTGCCAAGCCCCAGTAAGTGTCAGCTCACAATTTATTAGCCAGGGATCAGCCACTTCTCCCAAGCTCGATTCAAAGAAATCTCCAGCTAACCCAGATTTGGTGCTGGTTCATATTCACAGCAGTCCATGGGCAGCAGGAGCGAGCCTGGGAGTGAATGGAGTTTACAGCTGCACCTTACAAATCACATTTCTGCTCCTTCCCCACTCTCTCCATGGCTGTATCATAAATGCATTCATGTTCTGAGAGGCAAAACCTTCCAGCAGTGTAAATCAGCCCAGCCCCATTTCCTTTGTGGGAGCAATAATAACACACAGCAGCAGCTGAGCATCTTCCCCAGAAATAACCCAACTTTTATTGCTGGCAAAGTTCCCTTTAGAGAAATGGGTATTTTGTGCCATTCATTGAATGCAAAAAAAGAAAAAAAAAGAAAAAATAAAGCCTGGGCATAAGTAAGAGTCAGCACCAAAGCCTCTGGGAATGAAAATACAAACCTCAGGTGTTTCACAGCACATTTATGTGTTGGGGCAGTGGAGTATTTTATAAATAGTGACTCCAGCTCCCTGCCTGCAGCTGGGGCACACAATCCTGCTTTTCCAGGCACATAATTCTGCTTTTCCAGGCACATAATTCTGCTTTCCCAGGCAGCTGGATCCATGGGAACCCTGATTATTTGGCTCTCAGGCTCAGCAGAGGGTGAGTCAGGAGGGACCCACAGCGTGGGGTGGCACAGGGCAGCCGCTGCTTCCTTCCAGAGTGCCACAGACACAGGGGGATCCACCCCCTGCCCTGCCCAGCCATCACTTCATCCCTCTCATGAGGCCTGTGTGGGCTGAGCTGCACAGTCAGAGCCCCTCACACCGACCTGAAAGCAGCTGCGTGGGGGGATTTTAAAGTGTTGCTGGGATTTGGTGGAAAAGAGTGTGATTTGCAGGAGGAAAATGACCTGCTCCCCCCTGGCATTTCCTGTTTTCTCCCTGTTTTCTCAATTTTCTACTGACATGGGAAGGTCAGCCTTGATTTCGTCACCCAGCTTCCCAAAGAAGGTGCCATCACAGAGAGGATTTAACGCCCTGCAAACACCCTGACTTTGGGGATCTTCCCCATCTTCCTCCCCTTCCTGCCCCAAAGCTGCTCATCCTCACTGAGATCAAAAGCCTTTCAGCCCCTGGGAATTCCGGGAAAGGATTCCCAGGAAGGATATCCAGGAAGGATTGTCGCTAGAGGACACAAAAGAACTACGCTCACCTGTCAGGTTGTGAGACGAGAAGGAAAAGGGAAAGTTCGTTTAGTATGATTTGGGGTTTAAATAGGGTTTGGAATTTGATCAGGGATTGGGGGACAAGAGTGACACCTCTCTGACCCCAGTGGTCAACTTAGAAGTCCATCAATTTGTTTTTCCCCCTGGGAGGAATGTATTATTTACCAGACATCAGTCTTTGTTTTTCTTACAATTGGTGAGAAAGCTCTGGTGCAAGAATGAAAACATCAGAAGGCTGAAAAATCGAGGCGACACAGGATGATGCAGGAATCACATGTTCCAGCTAAAATTCCCCAGCTTTCATTGGCACAGCCCGTGACTCCTCTGGAAGTGCATCCCACGAGGAGGAACTTGTGCATCATCACCCTGTGCTCCTCACCCTGGCTGTGTCCTGGCAGGTTTCTGCTGTGACTCAGCCTGACCAAGGGCACGGGGACCTGCTGAGATCCTTTCCATCTCCTCCTGGGCAGCTCCAGGGGAGCAGCTGCTGATTTCTGTGCTGCTTCTGGGTGTTCAGAGAGGCCCATCTGCTGCAAAGGGCAGGGCCAAGGCTGCCCCGGGGGAAAATGAAGATCTTTTCACAGAAATTTGTCATCCCCAAAGGAGCCTGAGGCCAGGGCGAGGTTTGGGAGTAAATTCTGGGAACAGGATTGCCATGCCTTAATATCCCCTCCCTCTGCTCACCCCCCACCAATCTCCATGACAAATGGAGATAAAATCCTCCTTGGGCTGCTGCCACTGCTGCTTTTCAAGCAGAGGACCAGGAGCTTGAGGTTTCATGGGACTTCCCTGCATGACAGCTCAGGAATTTCACATATTTGCTGTTTTGGGGGAGAAGGATGGCAGAGATGTCACCTCCTCACAGCCAGGGGCATGGGGAGGGGTGAGAGCAGTGAGTGCCAGAGCACCCAACCCAAACCCAGCACCCAAAACCCTCTCATAATTCTGTGGGAGTGGGGAGGATGCTCACAGGGGCTGCTTTAGCCTTTCTGACTGCAAGAAGTCACTTGAAAACCTTCTCAGATCTCACAGGAAGCTGAAATGAACGACACAACCAAGCCACCAGCCCAGAAGAAACATCTTCCTTGGCTCCTGGAGCCACAGCCAGCTGCAAGGGCAGGGTGCTGCCTGGTTTTGGCTTCAGGAGTGCAGTAACTCCCTGTCTCACATGTGTTCTGGATGATGAATCCATCAAAGATGGGTTTTAGCTTCAGGAGTGCAGTAACTCCCTGTGTCACAGATATTCTGGAGGATGGATCCATCAAAGATGGATTTTGGCTCCAGGAGTGCAGTAACTCCCTGTGTCACAGATATTCTGGAGGATGGATCCATCAAAGATGGATTTTGGCTCCAGGAGTGCAGTAACTCCCTGTGTCACAGATATTCTGGAGGATGGATCCATCAAAGATGGATTTTGGCTCTAGGAGGGCAGTAACTCCCTGTGTCACAGATATTCTGGAGGATGGATCCATCAAAGATGGATTTTGGCTTCAGGAGTGCAGTAACTCCCTGTGTCACAGATATTCTGGAGGATGGATCCATCAAAGATGGATTTTGGCTCTAGGAGGGCAGTAACTCCCTGTGTCACAGATATTCTGGAGGATGGATCCATCAAAGATGGATTTTGGCTTCAGGAGTGCAGTAACTCCCTGTGTCACAGATATTCTGGAGGATGGATCCATCAAAGATGGATTTTGGCTCCAGGAGTGCAGTAACTCCCTGTGTCACAGATATTCTGGAGGATGGATCCATCAAAGATGGATTTTGGCTTCAGGAGTGCAGTAACTCCCTGCCTCACATGTGTTCTGGAGGATGAACCCATCAAAGATGGATTTTGGCTTCAGGAGTGCAGTAACTCCCTGTCTCACAGATATTCTGGAGGATGAACCCATCAAAGATGGATTTTGGCTTCAGGAGTGCAGTAACTCCCTGTGTCACAGATATTCTGGAGGATGGATCCATCAAAGATGGATTTTGGCTCTAGGAGGGCAGTAACTCCCTGTGTCACAGATATTCTGGAGGATGGATCCATCAGAGATGTGAGCTGTGGCAGTGATGGGGCACAGGAGTTGTGTCTGGACCACACAAAGGGCAGCATTCCCCCTTGGATCACCAAAAGCCCTCAAAAATCCCCTAAAAATCTAACTCAGCAGCACACGGGAGGAAGTTGCCTTGCTGGGGTTTGGGTTTGCTCACTGAAAGGAACTAATTCTGAAACCTGAGGGCTTTGCTGTGTCTGGAAGGCAAGGCCTTTCTGGAAGTCCAGCAGGGGTGGGCTGAGGGCAGCAGCCACTGTGGGGAATCTTGGCTAAGGGATGCTCAGTGTCTCTGCAAATTCAGCACCTCCCTGAGCATGGAAGCATTTTAAGGGTTTTTGCCTGAGGACACAAAGACAGGCTCTGGCAGCAGTTGGTTTGGAGCTGGGTGATTTGGATTTGCCACCAGGCCATAAATAACCCCAAAATGTGCTCTTAGGTGGAAATTAGCTGCTGTTCCAGGCATCCACCTCAACCTTCCACCCACTGGATATTATTTCAATTTCGCTGCAGCACATCCCCAAACCTCCCAGCACCTTTGATGTGACTTTCAGTTCAGTAATGAAATGAAATTTTGTGGTATCTTGGGTCGGGTGTAAGCCATGGTGAGGAAGGAATCCTTTTTTCCACGCTGCTTTTTCTTCCCCTTGCTTGCAGCACGTTAGTTCTGAGTGTCAGGAGCACGCAGGCAGTTTATTTGTGGAATCTCTCTCTAATCACTGAAGTATCTGAAGCAGTTGAACAATTTAGATGAGCTTACGAAAACGGGATTGAGTGTTGTGATTAGATAATTGTCCCTTTGCTTCAAGGTATGAGTCAAAGCAGAGACAAGTTTTTTGGTTGCAATGGAAATTCCTGAAAACTGTGGCTTTCCTGGTGGTGGTGGTGAAACAAGCAGGGAATATCAGCATCTCAGCCAGGCTTGGGAGCTGCTGAGGGATGTTTAAGGGATGAACAGTCCCGTGGTTTTGGATGTTTAGGGCAGAGTTGGGCAGAGGGAATGCTCCCAGCAGCCCCACAGGTCCCCACACGTGGGTCCCACCTCGGGGCAGGAACCCAGGATGGATCTTGGTGCCAGCCTGGCAAAGGATCAGAGGTGCTGCCCAAGTTCAAACACATGAGCAGCTCCCTTGGTTTTAACTGGGGTTGGAACAATTCTGGTTTTCAGTCCAGCGCAGGGTGGGGCTTTGCTGGGAGTGCTCTGGTGCTGGTGTCACCGTGAGCCAGTGGCCATCCCACACCAGAACTGACATCAGAACTGCTCCCTTTGCTTATCGGGATCAGCGGCTCCAATTTCATTTCCTCCTGGGTGCTGATCAGGGAGGGTTTTTCTCTGGTGTGTTGGTGCATCCTGTTTGCTCTGAAATGGGCATTTCCATCCCCTGGCTCTGCTCACTGCTGTGCCCACGGCCCTCATCCCCCTGTGAAGGAGCAGGGTTTGAGCACAGGCATTGCCCTGGAAGAGCTGGGGCTGTTCTGCCTCCCACTGCGGGGTGAGGAAGGCAGAGAAGCTTCCAGCAGCTTTTGTGCCATCAGCAGGGTGAGAGGTGTTATCTCCATCCCCCCTCCGCAGCAAGGGGGGAGTGCAGGGACAGAAGGATTCAGCTTCTGTGTTTCCAAACTGGCTGTCAGTTTTTCGGGTTTCAACATGGCAAAGCAGGCGGGTGTGAGCTCTGCCAGGTGCGTCCCGCCCTCCTGGAAAACTGAAATGGGAGCATCCAAAATCTGCACCTGCTCGTGGCAGGCTGAGCCTGTCCTGTGGCCAAAGGCAAATCACCAGTCCAGTCAGAGCACAGAGCCTGGGATGGGAATAGAAATAGAAATAATAGGAAATATTATTTCAAGAAATAATAGGAATCTGTTAATCAGAGGAATCTATTAATCCATAATCTAGAAATTCAGTGGTTGTTTTTCAGCAGTGATTTGGGGATGGATTTTAAAAAGTATTCAGGCATCCAACGATTCCATCCCCTCCTGTTCAGTCTTGGTGATTATCTCAGCACTGCTACCACAGCCAAGTTCTGCACTTTCTTGCCTGCCGGATTTGGCTGTATATCTGGACTGGCTCCTCTTGTACCTGTGGTGTTACCTTGCATCTTATAATTTGGGGGAAAAAAAAGAAAAAAAGAAAAAAAAATTGTGTTCTACCTCACTTAGGTTAACCTTTCTCTTTCAATGCTGTTGCTGCTCGAGCTCTTCTAACCACGTGGAGGAGGCAAGGGGATCGAACGTGGAACACAAGAGCTTTCTTTCAAGATGTAGATTGCATTATAGGAAATGAGAGGCAATAATCAAAGGAAGTTCTTCATCCTCGTTATCAGCTCTCAGGGCAGAGCACTCGTGTGTCTGCAGCACAGCCCCTCTCAATTCCCCTCATTAGAGCTGCAGCCTCATCCCTGCTCCCTCTGCACAGCCACAATCACCTTCCCTGAGCCAGCATGGATTTTTTTTTTTTCCTTTACCTTTAACTCATTTTCAATCCCAGCCAAAGACGCAGCTCCTCTCCCTCAAAAATCAATCTCTGTCAGAGCTTCCCTTTGCCCGGCCTCATTCAGAGCACGCTGCCTTGAGGAGGAATCATTCCCTTGGATTCAGCAGCCTTTGGGAGCATTGATTTCCCTGCCTGCCTCGTGTGCTGCTGATACCCCGGTGAGCTCTGCAATGTGATAAGCCTGCCCAGGGGATTGGCAGCTGCTCAGAAGGCCAGGCTGAGAAGGGAAGGTGGAAATGTTTGCAGGAGTTGGTGACAATGAATCTCCTGTGCTGGGGGCTGAGTGGGATCTGTTGGGGCATGCAGGGAAGGACTTTCAGGTTCTGATTTCAGAAAGAATATAAACATATATTTACATGCCATTGATCTCAGTGAATGGCACAGACTGAGGGAAGGGAATATTTTGTTTCTGCCTCCCTGAGCAAGCTGAGCACAGTCTGGCTAAGAACAGAGTCATTTCCCCACTCTGCACGTGCTCAGAATGGTTCCACACAGCAAACACCCAACAAACCCAGTCCCCAGCCCTCAGAGCGTGCTGTGCTTTGCTGGCACTGCTTAAAGTTTGCAGAGAGCACTGAATTAACTTTAGGTTTGACTTTTAGGAGGCTCCTGAACCCCTGTGAGCACTCAGCTCGGGGCCACTGTCACCCAGGCAGGCTCCCCATGCCAGGGGACACCTCTGTAGAGGTTTGGGGAAGCAAGAGGAGCAGATGTGGGGGTGGCCATGGCCATGTGAGCCCCCAGGCAGCTGCAGGACACAGCCCTTCCCACGGGGGTCGTTCAGCATCACTGGGAACACGTGGCCACCTTTCCTCCCCACCACATTAACGCTTCCCAGCTGTGCTCCTGGGGTCTTTGTACAGATATTTTCCCTTTTCAGGGTCTCTGCTTTTGCAGAATCTCGTATCCCCCGTGATGTGGTGGCTCAGAGCACTGAACACATCCCAGAAACAGTCCCTGCCTTGCTTTCCATCCCTTCCCTCTCCCAGGAGCACAGCAGGAAACTGTTCCTGCTCAGGGCAGGAAGCAAAGGTCAGAGATGTGGAGCTGTAAATCTGCCAGCAGTGCTTGTTTCTGGGCTCAGCTCTGCTTGCAGCCCTGCTCTGGTGACAGCCCTGCTCTGGTGACAGGTGATTTGGCTGCTGGCCCACCTTAGGTGAAGAGAAATGTTGAAATGCAGGATTTTTGTGTCTTCCTCTCCCCGGCCCTTTATGACGCGCTCAAAGGAGAGGAACAGTAATTCTCCTTCTCCTGAAGTGTGCAAGTTTTCCAGCTGCTCTGACCTTTTGTAAGTCGTGTTCTTCTGGTTTCTTTGATCACTTTTGACTTTTGAGTATCTCCATAATCTTTACCAGCCATAAGAGAGTGGTAGAAGACAGTGGGGGTCCCTTGCTCCCCCCAAGCACTGGGATTGGGGCTTTCTCCCTGCTCTGCCTCCTCCCAGTCCCAGGGAAGCTGTCAGCACCCAGCACAGGGGCAGTTTGTCACCTCTGCACTCCTGAACCTGGGGAGGGGAAGGAAATGGCTTCTTCCATCCCTGCAGCACTTCTGCACCTTTCCTGCTCCCCCAAAACACCCTGAGGCAGCTGGAAATCTATGTAAACACAACAGGTCTGTAATGCTGAAAATCCCTGAGGCTCCTCTGGGCTGGTAGTTGTACAAACACACAGAAAATACCTATTTTCTCTATTTATCCAGGCATATGCAGACATTTATCCACACAGACACAATGTTCCTACAATGAATATTTGAAGTTGAGCAGCCATTTGTGGCCAGTGTGTGGTTTGGTTTCTTCTTTATTTTTTTCTCCCCCCTCTCTACAGCACAAACCATCAGAATTAGAAGTAGAAACCATGAGAGCTTGTTGGTTTGGAAAAGAACGTGAAGAACTGACGACAAACATCACGTAATAAAACTGAAAAATGCATCTTAATCAGCCAGTGAATTATCGTGGAGGGTCTGCGGGGTGAAATGATTCAGCCACGAGGAAATTATGTGCCACTGGAAACACAGACCTGCCCTAACACGTATTTGTAGCTCTTGCTGACCACGCTGGTAGGAGCTTGATGAATAAAATGTCACCTTTGGACATTTATTAACATTTCTGTTAGCCAGTGCTAATTTAAATCTCCCTTTCTGAATGCATTTGTCCTTTAATCATAATGTGTCACTAAGTCCCCACCACTCCGTGCAGCATCTTCAGAGCACTCAGGAGTGTTTGCTTCTGGTTTTAAGCACAAAAACTCTCAAGATCAGATCTCAGGTTGTTTGAATAAAGATCTGCAGCAGCTCCAGAGGATGCCCAAGGCTCCTGAGCTTTTATTTTAGGTGCCTTGAGCCACACCTAGAAGTGTCCAAAGCTGAGTTCTGGTTCAGCTTAGAGGACTGAGTTTTACTGGTAAAATAAAGTCAAATTTCTGCTTTCCCTCTCTCCCTCAAGATATCCAAGCCCTCTATTCCTCCAACATTCGTGTGGGTGCTGCTCTTTTATTTTTATTGGGAGACCTTGGAGAAAGCACAGGCATGGCCTTAACTCTTTTAAATGCATTTGGAAGAGTTTAGTTCTTAATTTAGTGTAAGTTTTGACAGTTGGGTCAGACAGATTTAAACCCTGACCTTCCAGGTAGAATTAACAGAACCATGGTTCATCTGGGCTGGGCATCTCTTTGCTGTGACCCCGGGATGAGGGCAGGAGTGTAATGCAGATTTCAAAGATAACGTTGCAAAGACACATGAAATCAATGGCAGCAGAGATCTGGCTTGTGATTAAATCATAGCAAGTACAGTTTAAAATTCAGAGTTCAATTTTGCTGCTTGTTGAAGGAAAAGCAGAGATCTGAGGGTACAAGTTACAGCAAGCACAATGTTGGTGAGTATTACTGAGCTGAATTCCCTCTTGATGGTGAGCCAAAGGCGTTTAGCAGAAGTGGGAAATCCCCCTTCTCCTTTTCAGATTAAAAAAAAAAAATTATCTTAACTTTTCAGTGTGAGTCTTATCTGCCCAGTCCCCCCCTGTTCTCCTGGCTGCCAGCACGGCCGTGCCACACCTCACTGTGAAACACTCTGAACTCAGCCCTGCTGGAACACCCCAGAAATCATTCAGCAAGAGCAGGAGCAAGCCATTATCAGGCAGAGCAGTCATGTGGCTCTGCTCTGAGCCAGCCCAGAGTTAAAAACCAGTTTACAGAGANTCAATAAATATCTACTTTATTCTCTGGCTCTGTCCAGTCTCTGTTCCAGCTCAGCCTTCCCAAGCCATCAGGTGCAGTGTGACACAAGCCAATCCCAGTGTTTAATTCCTTGGATTCTTCACTGAGCTGTTCTTGGATGGGTGATAACAGTGAACTGGAAGTGGAGGGGAAGCAATACAGGAATATTGGGAGGAAATTCTGCCCCGTTCTCCAGCAGAAAGGAGCCCCATGTGAGCTGACATCTGCACCAGCAGGGAGCTGGAAGGGGCTCAGCATCAACCCCGCAGTAAATGGAGCCTGCAGCTGAACCTGGGCCAGGCTGTGACAGCGCTGGGATCTCTGCCACCACATTTCCTCCGACCTGGAAGGGAAGGTCACGGCCTCCAGAGGTGACTGAGAGCAGTGAGCAGCTGGGCTCTCGCTTGGTGGCAGATCAAGGAGTTGCTGTGTCTGCTACGTGGGTGGGAAAACTCCTTCCAGGCACTTGGTGCCTCTTTTGTTTGTTCATTCCTCCCGACACTTGAGAGCAGAGCTTGTTCCAAGAGCTCAGCCAGGTGAGCACAGCCTTCTACCCCTCTTCCTTCGGGGCAGATCCACTGCCAGAGGATTTTCCCTGACCACAGCTTGTAGGAAAATCATGAGAGCCCAAAAGTCCAGGGACAGCAGCAGGGCTGTGGAGATGAGGCCTGCACCCAGATGGGGCAGAAGCACTTTGATGGTGAAGATCTGCATGTTCAGGATGAGTGAACCTTTATTCTGCAACCAAACTCACACCAGGTGCTGGGATTGAACCCCAGCCCTCTCCCTGCAGGCCTGGGAGGGCAGGATCTCATCTGAGCATGGGTCCCTTGAAGGCTGAGCAGCGTTTTGGGGCTGCTCTGGGGGTTCAGCCCCAGGCAGGCACAGCGGTCACAGCCGACAGGAGGTTCAGCTGCTGACGGGATGGAAAAAGAGTCACACAAACAGGTCTCAGCTTTCAGTTCAGGAGCAGAGCTGAGAGTCATGTGAGTGACCAAAGATCAGGCAATTTTATCACCACTGGCTCCCCCCGCCCAACCCCTCAGCCACACATCCTGCACACATCTTACACCGGGCCTGGGGTGTGTGTAACTCGGCGTTTGAAAGCCCCTCTACTTATTTTTAACAACAATTCCACTGGAAAAAGAGAGTGTTTTTATGCAAAAACCTCAGGGCATTTCACAGCACTGTGTGATTAGGGTGTCACCTTGGGGGTGACGGAGTGGGGTGTCCTGGGTGAAAGCTGCTCTCCAAATCCCCATCCCCCTGTCCCTAAGAGGGCTGCAAGCTCCTGCTTCCAGCTTGGCTTTCATTTCCAGTCTGGATTTACCTCCTTGGTGGCTTTTCAGCCAGCTGGACCCTCCCAGACACAGCCAGGCTTATGGCAAAGGGGAAAACCCAAAATGATGGTGCTGCTGCACAAAGCACACGGCTTTGGGAGTGGAAAACTTAATAAAACACCTGAGACCTGCACAACGCATCTGACTCGCTTTGTCTAGGAGTTAAGAGGTCCCAACGATGATTTATTCCATTCTCTGTCCCGTGGACTGTTTATTCCCTCCTCTGTTTATGCTGTGAGCACTTCAGGGCAGGGTTTGTGCCTCATGCTCTGAACAAACAGCAGCTCCCACCCTGCCCATTTCAGCATTCCTGGGCAGCCTGGCTGTGAGCAGCACACGGGGTTCAGCTCTTAAACTGACAAAAGACACCAGGAAATATAGTAAACAACCCTGTTTATTTGAGAGGGGGTGTAGGTGGTGTCATTTATTTAAAAATTCTCTTCTACCCCCAGTCACATTTTAGTCTCTTGACTGCTGGGTTGTGCCGTGCTTTAGGGAAGAGGGGATGGTTTGTTCCCGTGGAAAAAAAAAAAAGGATGGAGCACTCCAAGAAACAACACCCCGTTAGTTGTGAGCAGATTTCACACCCCTGCCAAGCTGCCATCTGCCACCGAGGAAGGGGAGTGGAGGCAGGATGAGGCTCCCAGGCTGCCGGGCCTTCGCTGCCTCCTTGTTTCCTGCTTTGTTCCAGGCGAGCTGAAATGTGAGCTGACACCCCGCTCAGGTGTTGTGCCTTTAAAAGAGCATTTCTGGGACTCCTCAGCGATGGGAAGCTCTGGGGTTTGTCTGGGGGGGTTGTGTTGTTGGGAGTTGTCAGCCTGGGGGATGTAATTGTGTTATTTTGCACTCTAAAACAGGGGGAAATGGTGTTTTAAGGATCAGGGGGGTTCCCTCTGGTAGCACAGCGGCAGTGCCACACGTGCTGTTTGCTCTCTGCTGAGGCTGTCAGGGCTCAGAGAAATGCAAAACTCACAGCAGCTTTCATCCTGCCCCGCTGGCAGCACAGGAAGTGGTTGTTTGAGTGTTTCCTACTCAGCTGCGAGGAGGAAACGCTCCCAGGGCAGGACTCCCCAAAATGTCACGTCTCGGGTGCAGCCCACAAGGCTGAGGGGAATTTTGTTCCCGTGGGGACACCCCCAGTGCGTCCCAGACTTGTGCCTGCTCTAGAATCACAGAATCATGGAATTATTTGGGTTGAGAGGGGCCTTAAAGAGCATTTTTTCCAACCCCTGGATGGTTGCCACGCTCTAAATCGTGGGTTGAATCCACTTGTGGAGGCAGAAGAAGGGAGCAGGTGGAATTACAGAAGTCACTGTGGATGTGGCACTTGGGGACATGGGCAGTGGTGGCCTGGCAGGGCTGGGGGAAGAATTGGGACTCAGTGCTCTCACAGGTGTTTTCCAACCTAAATAATTCAGGGGGATGGGGAAAATGATGCCAAAAGTATGAGCTGAAATCCTCTCCTTGTTTTGGGCTGTCCTGTGCTGACCGAGCTGTGANGGGCTGTCCTTTGCTGACTGAGCTGCGAGCACACAAACTGTGTTGGCTCCTTCAGCTCGTTTTCTCCCTTACAGCTCAGTCAGGATGCAGTGGTAAAACCAGCAAAACCTTGGTTTTATCAGCTCTCCTGCCCATTTGCAAGGTCAGAATGAGTGGAGCCCATTGACAACAAAAACAAAACACATTCAAGGATATTCCTCTGCTGATAAAACCCAAATGAATGCTACAAAGGTACTGATATGCTAAATACCTGAAAACCAGAATGCCCTGGAAGCAACTGGACCAGACTGTGGCTGTTGTCACTGCGAAACTCTTTAGAGAAAAGGAGAGACAATTCCAGAGATCTGAACTCTTCACCACGTTAATGACATTCATAACGTGACTCAGTCAGATGCTTCCATCCCCAGCGAGCCTGGATAATTCCAACCCCAAATTTTCCTGCATGTGCTTCCTCCTACTCCTCCTTCCTGAGCCCTGTCCTCAGCATTCTGCCACAAACGTTTCTGCTTAACTCTTTGCCCTGAATGNTCCAACCTAAATAATTCAGGGGGATGGGGAAAACGATGCCAAAAGTATGAGCTGAAATCCTCTCCTTGTTTTGGGCTGTCCTGTGCTGACCGAGCTCTGAGCACACAAACTACCAGAGGAGTGTTGGCTCCTTCAGCTCCTTTTCTCTCTCACAGCTCAGTCAGGATGCAGTGGTAAAAACGGCAAAACCTTGGTTTTATCAGCTCTCCTGCCCATTTGCAAGGTCAGAAAATAATTCAGGGGGATGGGGAAAATGATGCCAAAAGTATGAGCTGAAATCCTCTCCTCGTTTTGGGCTGTCCT
>VXBB01018016.1:816968-909116 GCA_013399915.1 Illadopsis cleaveri | reverse complement strand
GAGCAAAGCCTCAAAGTCTCATTGAGACTTCGTCTTCATTGTGAAATATTGAGGGCTGGTAGAGATTGAACTACGGAACAAAACAGTGTGAGCACTTTGAGATGATTGACTTCAGCCTAGCTCCCACGTGGTTCCATAGGCTGTGTACACCTGTGGCTGGAGTGTGTATTCAGTTTAACTTCAGCTGAAAGAGATCCAGTTCTCATGCTCCAAATCAATAGTCACTATGCAGGGACAACTGGGAGACATAACCTGAACCAGTAATGAGACTCATCCATTGCATACTGAGAGCTTGCCTAGGTTATTGATTACTGGTTTTGACAATTTTGACTGGTAGTAAATGAGTGTGATCTAAAAATGAGAACATTGGAAAAGATTGAGCTAGATATACATATCCACTTCACTTTTCCTTCAGAATCTGGGATTCCTTTTTCAAAAGTATGAACAGTATTTATAGCCTATCCTCATTTTCAGGTGTCTTTATTTTTTAATGCAAATGCTTCATGGTGGCCTTAATTTTAAATAAATTAGAGTAGGAGAAACCTTTTTCCGAATCTTATGATCTATAATTAACTTCTTGGACTGCAGAATGTTCTAAACTGCTGGCTTCCAGACGTTTGACATACCCAAAAATGTAGCTAGAATATGTTTGACCAAAAAAGTTACATATGGATGCAGCAGTGACTTCAGCGAATTTGTATGGAATTGATAATTTTTTTTTGGACAGATATTCCAATATAATTCCAGGTAGTAAACAAAGCTTAATTCTTTTCAAGAATACACACATGCGTGCACATGGTGTGTATATATACATATATTTTTTAAAAGTGAGAACGCCTCTCTCGTCTTTTCTGAGGTGAAGGAAAGCTTCATTCAGTGCCTAGAGTAACAGGAAAAATTTCAGTAGATTTAGAATGTCACATATGATTCAGGTCTTGCCAGAGACTGAAGGCAGTGGGATGTGCTAAGTATGTTACTGGCCCAGGATCTAAGACTTTTCCAGACTCACATGAGACCTGTGTGGCAACTCTGGAAGCTTAGTTCAGATCTTCTGACTCCTAGTCTGGACTTCAGATTGCAGGAACATTCACCCTTCCTCTGTTCCTCAGCTTCCTGTACTAAGTTTTCTTGCGTGTTAAGCAGGAATAACAGGTTTGTAGGTCAAACAGATGAGCCACGGGTAGATTTAAGTATTTCATCCCATATTCCATAAACTCTTTTCTGTTATCAGTGGAAGTAGTTTGTAGAGAGAGCCCTTAGACACAAAATGATAAAAATTTGTCTGTCATAGAGATAAAAATATCTAATACTCACTTTTCCTGTCACCTCCCAGCTTTACTAATACTGTCAATACATATCTCATGTGAGGCCTTGTGGAGAAATGTAAACTTTTAGTTCACTGAAACACACCAACTGTAGAGCAACTTAATGATAAAAGAGCCATTGAAATATATTGCTGGAAAGCCAGACTACATTTTTCAAGCATGTGTTTATAACCTCCTCATTCTAAGCACAATGGCTGCATTATAAACCAGAGCTGGGGCGTAGGCACAGCTCCAAGTGGAGTCAGGAGTGGAGAAGGAATAACAGCTGACTTCTGTTTATCAGAGCAGCTTGAGCAGGATGTGCTTTCACATACCTAAATATTTATGTAAACAGATGCACATTAAACCACTTAGAAATAAATAAAATTTTCTGAAAATAGAACTCCACAATGATGTCAGGAGCTGTTTATCTTCAAGAACTGTGGGAATGGGCTTGAACATGCAAATATTTCATTGAAAAAAAGGCAGTAAAACTAGATTCATATGTAATTTCTTCAGATTATATGACACAGGCTATTTTACTTTGCTGAGTGTATAGATGTACTAGCTGTTCTTTTTGTAAATCATCCAACTTAACTCTCTTTCCTAGCTTCTCATAATGGTAGGTGGCATTTACTTGTTGGTAATATAGGCTTTGGGGGAGTGCTCCTGTCTGCTTTTCTGCACGTTGAGGCAGAGTTGGAGTTGTGTGTGCTCTGCTGGGCAAGGGCAGAGCCTCAGTACTGGCTGTGTCTTGCCTGCACAGTGCAAACACTCCAGGCCAGCACAGATTTTCTCCACTTACATTGCATGTCTGTGGGGAATTGAATCTCTGCAGAAAGTCCCACAGTTTGAAAGACACTATAGCAGAGCCATGACTTAATACTTGCTGTCTCTCAATACTTCCATAAATTTTTGGTTTTGTTGCTGGGGTCAACTTGAGTGATGGTGGTGGTGATTTTTTTTTGTCATTCCATTTTTGGCAGCTTTGTGAAATTTTTTCTTTTATAACTTACAACATGCGCTAAATGTTCTTCCCCTTCTTTTTTTTGTTTGGTGCACCAACTCAGGTTGTTACTTTTTTTTAAATGAACTTTTCCAAACTCATACATTCTAAACACTACCATGGACTTCTCTGTGTCCATGTGTCGTCTCTCCATGTCCTCTGAAAATGCTCAACCTGTCTTCCTGTCTTTAGATTTCTTTTCTTTAGAGCATTTCCTTAGAATTTTCAGATAGATGGTTAAGATTTTTTATGAATATGTTGCTTTAGGAAAGATAAAGACCTACTTCAGTCAAAATTTATACAGGAGGAGGAAGAAGTGACTGGCACATGACCAGCACGTGACTGGCACCCATGTGGCACAGCCCATGTGCCCATGGATACTAAGCACTACTTGGCTCAGTCACCTGCCCTGCTCCATGATCCCACCTGCTCTCCCTGAGCCTTGAGGCAGCGATCCTTCTCCTTTGGCCACTCCAGCCCCCTGCAGCTGCAGGCTCTGGCAGCTGGACTGCATCCCTGCCCTATGCCAGCCATGGCCTGGCTGCCAGAGGGACACTGCTGGCAGCAGGCAGCAATGCTTGACACAAAATGGCATTTATAAATAATCACTCCTGGCTTTCAATTACACTTTCTGTGTTTGATTTCTTCTCCTTGACAAGATTAGTTCAGATTTTTGATAGGTTTCTATTCTACAACCTTGCTTGCAATGTTAGCCCTCGATGGCTTCTGGACCAGCTTCATGGGAGAGAAGCTAGTAAAAAGAACTTTCAAACAAACCTTTGTAAATTTTTGACAAATTAACTTTAGGGGATATAATTACCATCAAGATATATTAACAGATTTTTGTGATCATTTTACATCAATAAATGCTAGTCCTTATTCCATGTCTTCTTTCTGTGAGAACAGTGCAGCTGGTCAAATGATTATAGAGTTTGTGGTTGGAAAAGGAAATTAGTTCTGCTCAGTCTTGAGTTGAGGTAGACAAAACCATTTTTTTTTGTTTGCTTTGTTGTTTGATTGGTTTATTGTTTGTTTTTTGGTTTTTTTTTGTTTTGCATGAAGCACCATGTTTTTGAAACTTAGTGGTTCGGTATCTGAGGTTTGCCCTTGCTTCCAGTAAATGTGGAGGTGCTGGTGCTGCAGGCAAATCAAGAAGTTGTATTCTGTGATTATGAAATTCTTGTAGTTCCTTGTTCCCAAAGAGCTCCATTTCATGAATGTGACAAACCAGACGATAGCTCTTTTGGCCAGAATGCTCATGGTCGTAATGATAGAGTACTCCTCCCTCCATCCCAATTTACATCTGATGAATTTGTCTACAGTTAAAACGTATCTCTGTTCTGGCATCCTGCTATGTGTGAATAAAGTTAACAGTCACTGATTTTGACCAGTTAGGCCTGATAGTTCCAAAAAGTAAAAACTACCATTACTTCAGATGCCAACCAAAAGTGTTGTTCACCTTTCCTACCTGAAAAAATACCCTAGACTGGGGACAGGATTTGTTTCCTAGATTCTTCCCATTTCACTGAAACCTTTTTCATGTTTCTTCTAGTACCTTACCTTACCTCTTTCCTCAAAAGAGGAAAAACAATAAATCAAGTTTTAAAAATGACGTATTTGTTGTTCCAATTTTGGTTTACTTCATGACAGATTACTTGCAGAATAAAGCAATGCCTTAGAAGTATCAGAATGCTGTGGAATTGCAGCACTATTTCATCCTATGCTGCACAGGCTTTATCTTAGAACTTATTTAAGTTGGACTAAATAAATTTTGTTTGACAGTAATTCCAAATACATGATGACTATGTTGATTAAAGTGGTGTTATATTGCTGTAGTAGACTTCTCCTGGAGTAAGTAAATAGTAATGCAATTCCAGGTAAATTCTGAAGTTTCATCTTCTAGTAAAGTCAGGAAGTTTTAATTTAAAAATAGAATGTCTTGAAATGCAGACAAGTTGAAGAAAGAAAGACAATTATTTCTCCTGTGAGGAAAAACCTGATAGTCAAATCTTGTTTGTCCACATTATCCTCCTTGCTGCTTAATTTTTTAAAAATTGGCTGATTTAAAAATTATATTTTTACTCTCATGTAAGAATGGATTAAAAAAAAAAGATTTGGAAGTTATATAATTTTTTTTTTAATAAGTGATCCCCATATTTTTACTAAAATATTTATTCAGACTTTCTCTTAGGTACCTTAGGTATGTGTGAGTGGAAAAGGAATTTCTCATCCTTTTCCACCTGTCTTCTGAATAACAAACCACAAAGTTCTTTAATTTAGTTTTCTTTATTGCACTTCCAGGAGCTACAAGTTTATAAAGAATTTATTTTTTCTGTTCTGGTGAAATCTGAAAAGGAGGAAAAATGAAAACTTTAAATGCTTCTAATTTTTTTTGTATGCTTGTTCCAACTGCTGCAAAATTAAGGATATAGTTGTGTGTGAGGATACTTGAATTTTTCATGCTCAGAGGAAACTGTACAAGACGTTGAGGACAAATATCCCATAAATGTTTTCCAGTGTAGTTTTCTCTACTCTTATTGACAAGTTATGTGATAGGGATGGATATATTTTGCCTTTATTTGCAGCTACAAAATTTTGAGGGATTTAATACCTCTTGGCGAATAGAGGTGTATTCTTGGATTTTTTTCAGTTTTCAGTGCTCCTTAATCAGTGTCATCAGTTGAATGTTTTTCTGTAAGCACTCTCTTAATGAAAAATAAAAAGCTCTTTCATGGATGCTTCTGTGAGAACATGTTGAAGAATAGCACATGAAAGAAAACTTAGGAGGATTTTTCCCAAAATTGTCTTGGGAAGCACAGTTTCTGTCCCCACTATTATGAAGGTGTTCTATGTCTATGCAAGTGCACATTGACAATAAGAAGAGTTTCATTAACTTCATGAATTTTAGGTAATTTTTTGAACATTTTGTAGAATTGCTGTCTTACACAAGTGATACAGTATCAAAAATCCAGAAAACTGAGCTTCTGCTCATACTTAAATTTCCTATTATCTTTAAGTTTCTGATTAAAATATTCTACAGTGTGTACTCACACACCCTATTAGTGTGTGTGCAGCTACTTCACTTTTCATTGAAGTTTTTAAAATTACTTAATGATTCATTATGGATGGTGTCTTAACAGATGATGCGTTCCTTGACTTTGTGTTCATTATTGATCATGCTGGGCCTTATAGACACACACATGCTTTGTAGCACTGAGTTTTTCTCAAGAATACAAATCTCAAATGATAAGAACTCCCTGTTGTTATGAGTTGATTTGCTTTACAGAGGTATATTTCAGTTTTTCCAAAATGCCCACCCAATATTCAGTAGTATAGTGTGGTTGGCTTTGTAGCTGCTGTTCTTGGCTCAACTATGACTATCCTGCAACTCCTCACATATTGAGAGAGGAATCAATTGGCATAATCATGGAAGTGTTGGTTGACTGAGACCTTTCAAGGTCATCCAGTCCAATTTCCTTCTCAAAGCCTCAACATCAAATCAGTCATGGCTTTAGAGAGCTTTGGACTTCAGACTTGAAGACCACATGCTGTAGCCTCCAGGCTATGTCAGAAGCCTGTTACTGGACCCCCTCCAACCCCGCCCCGTTCTTCTTGGAGCACGGGTCCAAGATGGATGAAGTTCTCCAGCTGCAGCCTCACCATTGCTGCACGGAAGCAGAAAGTGCCTTCCCTTACCCTGCAGCCTGTGTTCCTCCTGCTGTAGCCCAGCTGTGCAGTTTCCCTCGTTGTCATGGAAGTGCACTGTTTCCTCTTTTGTAGTTGGCATCTGCTGAAACTGCCAAGCTTCTTTTCAACAGGTGCCAGTTCGGCCTGTGCTTCTGTCCTGGGACCAGAGCTTTTCACCTCTTGTTGAACTCTAAGTTTTCTGCTGGGCCAGGCCACAATTTTCACCACCTCCCTCTTATTCAAAGCTCCACCCTCTAATTTCTGTTAGTGTTTGAATTTCTGACAAAACGTCTGGGTTTGCCATACACTGAATATTTGTGGCTTGTGAGAGTAGAACAGTCACTACCTCATGTGGTGTTTCTACTCTAGACAGAAAGTAACAGAGGCAGTATTTCAAGTTACTATCCAAATGACATTTTTTCATTCACTAAACTCTCTTTAATGACATTTTACTTGATACCAAAATCATTTTGAAGACGGATTTCCACATGGATATGGTAATTGGAGATAATGCAGATAGCGATTAAGCTTGCTGAATGCAACAGTGGAGGCCTTGAGAAAGAAGTTTTGCAATGAAGTTTGTCTCTGTTGCAAGCAGATTATAGGTATATAGTAAAGCTGTGATCCTGGTTTGTGTTCATTAGCATTCATGAATGGTCATGTCATACTACTTTACAATGAGATTACAATCCTCAGCTATTACCTGCTTGTTTTGAAAGTTTCCTATGATGATGGCCAGATCATTCTGACACCATTCATGGTAGTCTTACAAAGATGTTATTGGCACAAGTTTGAACCATCAAACCTTAAAAAAATTTCATGCATTGTGAATAGCGTATATGAAAACAGAATTTCTTAATGTTCCATTTTGCATTCTTAAGAGTGCTGGTGTGACAGTGTGCACAACAAACAATGCTCTGGATGTTGGGCTTGTTGAAAGAGTCAGTAGGCAACATTCACTCTAAAATATAAGGAATGTAAAAGTCAAGCTGGACATAAGGCTTTTAATGGTAATTCAGGAAACCAAAACCTAAAATGTGTTCTGTAGTTGCATTGCCTTTCTGAAATCCTCCTTTCCCACTGTGTTGACATCTTTGCTTGTCTTCTGCTCAGTGTCGTTCAGACCTGTTGTATCTGCCAATGAACCTGGCAGATACACAGCTTTATCACGTGGGGTTACCTGCCAAAAGGCATACAAACATGGCAGGGGAGTAAAATTTGTGAGTTTTTGCTGGAGTCTTTGATGACAGATAAAAGAACATCTGAGGAAGATGTGTAAATATTTTTGAGGGATATTGCTTTTGCTGATTTTGTGCGCTATTTTAAGAGGGACCTTGGTCTGCCTGTCAGTGATTTAATTCTGTGTCCATAACAACAAGACTGTTTATCTGTTGTTTTAATTTCTTCATACAAATTTCACCACACATCTCATCTTAAGGTGGTGCTATAAGAAAAGATCTGAAGGCCTTTAGTAATATCTTAATGTTGTCTTTTTCTAGCCCATTTCTTTAGGGAAAATTGTGGAGGGATAAGTTTCCATAAAATGTATTCTTTCTGTGCCATCCTTGAAGAAGTTAATTTTGATGCTGTAGAGGGAGGAGACATGGTTGTCTTCTGCTTCCCTGATGCTGCTCCCCTTCTTCATGGAAAGATCTGTGCAGTCTTCAGGGACCACTGAGGAACCCAGAACAACATGTGGGCAATGTAGAGGTGGCCCTGTCTTGTGGGAAGGTGTCTTGCCTCCAGCCAGGACAGGGTTAATTTTATCAGTAGCCAGGACACGGCATGGCTGGGACATGGAGGTTATTTTATACCACCTCACATCATTGCCAGGCACAATGGGAAGGGAGTCTCTTCCTGGGAAAAGGGCTTCCTTTCAGTTGAGTAAGGTGGCAGAGGGAGTAGTCAGGTAAGGCTGACTCTGAGCATTTTGAATGTGAATCACTCACTTTTGTCTTGTACACTTTTGTTCTTAATATTGTTCCTGTTCATTTTCTTATCTCACTGCTGTTTCCAGTAAGTGGTTCTCATCTCAAACCATGATCTATACGTTTTGTGCCTCCAAATCTCTGCTCCAGTCACCATGGGGGATGGGAGTGGGAAAGGGAGGGAGTGAGCAAGTGACATGTTATTTGAAGAGTCTAAATTGGGGAGGACCATTCCTGAACCACAACACAAGGGAAAACAATCTTCATGTAGATTAATAAGGCATACCATATGTGATATATGTGGCTATTTTCAGCTATCAAAATGTTTTTAAAAGGAGGGGGGAAAAAAAACCCAGCTGATATTCTGTTGGACTGTAGTATTTATGGAAATACCTGCTGATGCTCCAAGACTGCTGGCAGGAGACTTGGACTATCATGCACAATTTCAGCCATATCATTTAAATAGTGTATACTTACAGGTCTTAGAATGCTTAAGAAAGGAAATGGCAATACCAGAGTGACGTTTTGCATTCTGGGGATTTTGGTGTTGTTTAAGTAGATTTAGAAAGTCCTATAATAATTTCTGTTTAAAGTCTTAGCTTGTATATTTTAAATGAACTCCAGAACATAGTACTGCTGACTTCAGAGATGTATGTCTCTGTGAAAACCTTTGTGTTTGAAATTAATGAATTAAAAAATTAAAAAAATTAAAGCCATGTCAAAATTCTGATTTGGTTTCTAAGAACAGTTTGGGAAAAATAACTTCTTATTGTTTTTTCACTGCTTTCATTCACATGCCAGATGCTTCTTCTATGTGTTGGTCAAGTCCTGTTGGTCTGTGGGTACTTTTTTTCCTCCCCTTCACTTTCTGCCCTAATTTCTTATATAACTATGAGTTATGGAATTTTAGCCTGTTCATGTACACCTGAAGGTGTCAGTATCATTTTTGGATACCAAAGTGTTTCACCACAAGAGAAATTGATGGTAAATAATTTTTTTAGATGGGTGGAGATTTACTGCTCTATTCATTTTTATAGTTTCTTGAACCTGGCTTGAGTCACTGGGAACCAAGCCATGAATTCTTTGGTGTAGAGCCTTTGAGCAGCCTGTGTATCATTGTGCTGAATCACAGCACCTGCACAAGCCTAAACAAACCATTTTTCTCAAGCCCCTGGAGATCCTAGCTTTATGAATTGCAATTTTCTAGTCCAACCAACATAATTGTAATAAAAGCATAAAATGTTTTGAAGCAGATAAATATTCATCTGCTTGTGCCTGGTCTGAGCATAATTAAATTACACCTGATTTTTGTGACTGATTCTGTGAAGATTAACAAACAATGTTCTTGTGGTATGAGATATATTTTGAATGTTGAATTTCTTTGTGTGATACATTTTTATTATTATTTCCATATGCACAAACCCTGGGAGTTTTGTTATCCATTGAACTTCCATAAATCATTATGAATTAACAAAAAATTGTTGCATAGGTCAGATTACTTTTTTCTATATATTTTGAAGACATTTTTTTTCTTATTTTCCATTCTTGCTTCCCTGTGATGTTTTTGTATAACTTTCACCACTATTACTTGATAGTTAACTAAAGTGAAGAAAGAAGGAGGAGACACAAGGTCTTTCTTTCGAACTGACTCATATTTCCTCTGTGAGTTTGGGTGAATCACTTAACTGCTCCATGTCTGTTTCCACATCTGTACAGCAGGAGTAAATTTCCCATGGGCTTTATAAAAATTAATTAATCTTTGGAAAGTACCTAGAAATCCTGAAATAGAAGGGCCTGTTGATTCCAACATCTTATAAATTACATCATGATGTCATTGACTAACGGAGGACGTGGTTAAAAGAATGTGCTGATTATTTGTCTATTTGTGTCAATAGCTGTAAGTGGTGTTAATATATGTTTCACAGGACTATATGATTATCACGGGCCTTCTACGTTGTTCTCTATGGTTAAATAATGTCAACAGTAAAACTGACAAATGTTAGCCTTAGAAGACTTACATCATTGCTAAAAAGTTCAGCTACCAATAAAAATGGTTTAGAACAGGGCAAAAAGTCTGGACTTAAAACAAGAACAGTTAAAAAAAAAAGTAAAGATAATATTTATGATCAAGGTAAATACTCATGAAACACTTTGCTTGCATTTTTGTCACTGTGGCTCTATTTTTTATTCCTAACTTCTCTTGCCTATTATTACTCCATATTTAATCTTTCTCTTTTGGGCCATAAGAATAAAAAGGATTGGATATTTGCAAAGCAATGCTACAGCCATCTGGAGAGTTGTGCTTTTGGCCTACTTCTGTATTTTTCATGGTAATTCTACTGCTTTTCCTGGTACAACTTGTGATGAATAGAACTCCATATTGATGCTGATTATAATTTTAGATCTTATTAAGAATAGAAATTAGTACAGCAAAGTGCTTTTCAAGTTTTTTTGGGGGAATGGATGGACTTGGGAGGGATGGCTAAGTCTACACTGAGGAAGTCTCAGACAGTAGTAAGCAGGTTTTCATCATCTAGGGTGTGACAAAGCAGCTGCCTCAGAGAGTCTTTGGTGTCCTTCTACACCCAGTCAGCTGAGGTTGCTGATCTGATCCAGCCTCTGCTGAACAAGCAAGATTCTCCTAGTTCTGGAGACTTCTCTGAGCTGTAAGGTAGAGCTGCAGTGTAATGCACTATCATCTGGGCATTGTTATGTGCTTATTATTCAGTTACAAGAACTATCACCTGAGGCCTTATGAACATAAAGCAAAATATAATTCTTGATGATCAGCAGTAGTAACAAAGAGAAAGACCAGCAATAATTAGCTGCATAATTACATTCAGTTAGACCTCTGGAAAAGCCATTTTCCCCACACCCTTTTCTTCTTCATCCCCTTTGCAAATTAGCCCTTGCCCAGCCCAAACTTAAAGCGTTTGGCAGGCATAATTAGTCTTCTCTTACTCTGTATAAAGTACCCTCCATGTGAGGCACACATATAGAGAAAGTTCGGGTAATGGTTGGCTTGGCAAAGTGATTTTTTTGGGCGGATAAAAATTCCCAAGGCCTCTGTTTATTTATATCGTTCTTGGAATAACGCTGTTTTCAAAAGGCTGCTCGCCAGCTGCTGAGACAGCTTTCCAGCTAATATATTCCCAATGCAATCACCACACTTTGCTTTTCCCATCATAATATCCCCAAGGCTGTTCTTGGTTAAATCTCATGACTGGAATATAGGAAAGTTCACATTAAGTCAAAGCTCACAATGCCACAATGTCTCTTATTTTCCTTATTTCCTTTTTTTTCCTCATTTTCTTCATTTCTTTTAACCAAGCCTCTTTAAAGGGAAAAGTGCGTGTTTCAGCTGCTCCATATGTGGGGAGAATAAGGCTGCATATATAATGTCAAAAATAAGTGGGTCACTATGGGGGATCTCAAAAAGTCTGTGTGAAGAGGTTACTTCTAGCAAGTAGATTAAACATTCTGTTTCAGTGACTAAGATAAAAGCAGAGCCAGTGCTAAGAATTTCTGTGGTATAAATGGCCTTTTAGCATTTCATTGTTCTTAGCAACCAAACCACTAAGGCAATGAGCCAGGACAACAAACTACACTTTTTCTGTTTGTTTTTATTTGACTTTTTTTTTTAAGTTGTAAAATTAAAGAGCCAGGCTTGTATGTCTCATGGTCATAGTGCACAGGGAACCCAAGAGATTGAATTTATAAGACTTGAGTTTGCAAGAATTTTCTTTTTTTTTATTAGGTGAACTACTATCTTTGAAGAAAATTCTTGCCCGTTTCTATCTTTCCTCCCCATAGCACTTCTTGTATTTTTTTCCCAGGCATGAAAAGAGCAATAAATAATAGCACCTAAACAAAACAGAACAATGAGCCAAACAATTAGTTTAGATTCATGGTGATGGTGCCTGTCTGCCCACGTGATGAAAACAGAACTTAAGTTTCCCCAGGCAAAGTAATTCATGTATGCTCCCACTGTCCAACTTGACAGAGGAAAGATGGTTGTTATACCCTGCTCTGTGGGATGAACAGTCTTGGACTGAGCTTTATGCATTTTTAGCAGAGGGTGAATACAGGCAGAGTCAGGCCCAGCAAACCTGTCCTGTAATATAATTTTACTCAAGATACTTGAAATATCTGCTGTTCTTCTTTCACTGCTTGACTACACCAAGTAGCCAGTGAGACTGTTTTGGTTTGGGGATTTTTTTTCTGCATAACTACTTTTCTTAATTCTTTTATCCAGGGTAAAACAAGTTTCACCACAGATTTAGCTGGTTTCTCTACATTCAGTGAGTATCACCAATGTCTTTTACTTCTTACAAAGAACATACCACATTCAGTGTTTAACCCTTCCTTCACTCCAAACTCGTATGTTTAGGCAGAAAGTAATTTAAAGTTTGGCCAGTTCTTGTCAAAATCCGTTCTTCATTTCCCTCCTTCATAAGCCTTCTGGGGTTATTGTTAACTACAGCTCATCCCCACTGTGATGAACCAGTGCCAAAGACATCTCCTACTTCCAGTGAAGTTTTTTTGTATTATGGGGATTTAAGACATTAATTCTAAGTAAGCCTTGACTGGGCTACTGTCTTGTTCTACTGCTCTGTCTTGAAGCTTTTGGGATGGAGAAATGCTGCAGTATGAAAGAGGAAAATATATTTAGAAAATATGACAAGAACATTTTGTCACTGTATTTAGCAAAAACCCTGAAATTGCTAAAGAGTAAGTAATGGGAAAAGTGGCTAGCAGATAGCAAAGTGCCATAAATTGAGTCGAGCTCCCCAGTTCAATACCCAGGGGGAATTCCAAATCCAGTCACTGAGAAGTAAGGGGGTAACTTTCATAGAGGTCACTCTAGGAAGACAATTACTTGAATTATTATGTTTATATTTTGAGAAAACAAGGGTTTCTTGCTTATTGAGAGTCCTTGTAAATATTTTTATGCCTCTTTTTTAAAGTGTTGTTGGTTTAGAACTATTTATTGAACTCATCCTTTCTGAGAGGAGTCAAATTTTCCAAGCCACCAGAGAAGTGAATTTGATTTTTCCCAAATGGCTGGATATGAACCTCAGGATGCTGCAGGTTGCTTGTCACAGAGAGCAGAAAGTTTCAAGGTCACTGTATATTAAAGGTCTTGGCAGACTTTTTGCTGAGAGTCCCACTGTGTTTCATAGATGGCACTATTATAAAGCCTGAATGTTTTTCCTGCTATTTCATTAAGCACACATGGGAAAGCAATATTTCTGTGAAAATGAGCTCAGCTCATGTGCACAGCCTGATTTGTGTTATCATCACTTACATCTTCTGCGCTGAGAGTTTTTATATTTACAAAATCTTTTATTTGCAACATCACATTACGTCTAGTATCTATACCATTGGATTGAAGGACAATAAAAATGCCCCATCTTCACTTGTAAAATGCTCTTTGAGATACAGAAACCAAAGATTACATAGATTATTTAGAGTTTTTCAAAAATCAGAGATCATGGTAGAGTAAGGCAGATTGGGAAAAAAAACCACTGCACTAATTATTATGACTATGACTAATTTTTCCATCACTGAAAAAAATGTTGCCCTATTACTCTGATTTCTGAGCAGGAACATATGTATCTGGGATTATATACATTTTTATGTATATATATGTGGATAGTTAATGAAACAGGTATGGACACTAGCTGCTTATGTGTACATGTTCTTACCAATCAAAAGTGTAGTATTTTTTTAACTTGTACAGGTTATATTGATTCCTTTTTCATGAATATAAACTCTCAGTATAACATGTGTGTAAATACTTCACTAGCTCCTCTTTCTTTCCTCTGCATATTTAAGCTCATAAATACACCTAACCTAAATGTTTCAGTATGAATAGATGGTGGGGGAGGGAAGGGTTGGTCAGGCATAATATAGATAGATGAGACTATTTATTTAAAAGCTACTGGCTGGGCTACCTTAACAGCTAGGTTTGGTCAGTTCTATCTGATTTCCACATGTGTTTCCTGTTTTTCTTCTAAATTCTATACTGCTCAGGGACCTGGGGAGTGCAAGTCCAGGATTTTCCTGAAGGGAAGGACTGCTTTGTTCATTACTGCCATGGGAATATGCTAAATTTAAGTATATGTTGTACAGGTCTCAGCTGTGTTTCTCCAATGGCAGATACAAGCTCAGCTTATTAGAGATGTAAGAATGGGGAGAAAGCAAGTGGAATATTACTTTTTTTTTAGTGGGTACCAAGTAGAGGGAGGATATATGTGTGTGTGTGCTGTTTACTCTAGTCCTCCTGTTTGTCTGGCAGAGTCAGAGTGAGTAAATTAAAAAAGTGACTTTGAAGTATGCAAACTAAACTAGCTCTGTTTTTTTAGCCTAGCATAAACTATGTAAAATACATCAGTAGTCTAGAACACTCAGGAAGAGATAAAACATCCCAAACGGAAAACCTGGGAACATTGCAAAAATGTGTTTATTTGAAATCTGTGACAAGAAACAATTGTAATTTTTTTCATCCCTGGACAATAGAGTTTTAATTATAAGTGGTTCTGTCTCTTATTATGGTAATCCACCATACACCCCTATAAATTGCTTATTAGGAATTAAGGTACTGACTGTGCAGCTAAGAGAAACAAGATACTAAGTCTGTGGGAGCCAGTTCATTATCAACATATTTTTCTAAATGTTACGTGCACACTTTTGGTGAATTATCATAGTGAAAAGCAGAGTTTTCCCGCCTACTTTGTCATGAGGGATGGCTATAAATTATGTTCCGGTATTAAGTACCCTAATACACCCAAAAGAAGGAATTTCTACAGTCCACTCCAGGCCTCTGACATCAGGTGAAAAAATCAGAGAATGATTTTTCTAAATTCCTTCTACCGTTGATAGAATATATGTTCTCCTGCAGAAGTAAGCACTGTAAAAAGCAGTTGCTACAAGAAACATCATCTTCATTGAAACCTAAAATATTATCATGTTCAGAATTAACCACTTCATGCTTTATAGCTTCCAACCCTCTAGAGCAAAGCTCTCCTGCTTTTAGAATATCTCAGAATCGCTCTTAGAGACCAGGCTTAAGCACAGCCCTAAAATTCCATTTGTTTGTAGTCCTCAAGTACTTAGCTAAGCTTTGACTAATTAATTTCATTGGCTTCTCCTGACTGCCCAAGGTAACAGAAGAGGAGCTAACAGCCTCCTAGTGCACACTTTTTCCATGCCAATTCCAAATTCTTTTATTTCATCAAATTGTGTGGAAGAGTGTAGGTGTTTTGATTTCCTGACTCCCTGCCCTGTTTGTTACCAACCTGTGCAATCAGTTCAGCTCCTTCCTTTTAAAACAACTAGAGAATGCCTGGGTACTGAGGTTCAGAAATTTACCTGATATCTGGATGGGTGGGGAGGCTCTCTTGAATTGATGTGACAGGTCTGAGTGGAAACCTGGGTGTTGCATTTTCCCTTCTCACCCAAGGCCCAGTGGTGTGTGCACGGGTGTGAGTGATGAGGTGGCCATGGTTTGGTCCCAGACTAGAGCTAGTAGTTTGACCCTGGAGTCTCTTTGCATTATCCAGGTGATGTAGAGATGGCAAAGTGATGAAGTCATACTTGCATTAGTTAATTACAGTCTTTAGGGAGGAGAGATGGAAACATTCCTAATCATATAATAAACATGCTGCATTCTTGTTTAGATGATTGAGGAAAATGTTGCCCAATTAGGGTTTAAGGAATCAAATTAAGAACTTAAGCAAGATCTAAACTAAAACCATATTTCAAAATGTCAGGAACTGATTTGGGAGTTCCAATCTGTCTTTTTAAAAGTATTCCAGAGAATCATTCTTATTAATTTTTAAGGAAACCGCAACTTTTGGAAAAAAAGGCAATAAAATATCTCTATGAGAGTATAGTTAATAATTCTTTCCACCTCAGATTTTGCAGAGGACAAAAACTTGCTCAAAAATCCTTGGGTATGTTTCACCACACTTCCTGGGGAAAACAAACAAAAAACCACAAATAAAGATATATGGCCAAGGTATGTGACTTGGAAGGTGAGAAGCAAAAGTGATCACCTTGATAAATGAAGGCAAAGGTACAGAACACTACTGGAGAAAACAGATCTGTGAAAATAGAATTTTGCTCCTCAAATTTTAAAGAAGAAATAGAATGCAGAGATGCTGTAGGAAAGTATTAGTTTTTCCAAACAGTTAAACAGGAATATTTAATATTTTCAGGTAAACATAGATCTGAACATCAAGATTAAGTGTTGTTGAGGCAGGAAAAGTTTTATGGCAAAGTCTTACAAAACCTAAGTGTCAATGAAATTTGTGTTTTTTTCTAATGATGTGCCAGATTCAAACCACCAGGGACAGGAAAACTCCACCATTACTCAGACAGGAGCCAAGAACTCACCTAAGTTGCTACTGTAACTATGAAATTATTATTGAGTTACCCACTATGGAGGAAATTCTAGAAGTACTTATATGACTAAACCAGCTTTGCCAAATCATAGTATAAACAAACATGAACAACCAGGGTGACAGAGGAAGTATTTTAGCAACTTTATGTTACAGTCTTGGTCAGAACTTTTCCACAGTGGTCTTGACCTTGCTTCAGGTAACAGTAGATATTTTGTTCAACTCTAGTGATCATGAGTGTTTGATATTTATAGAGCTTTTCTTCTAAAGAGAGCTATGTTATTTCTCAAGTGGTGCAAAGTCAGGTCTGTCACTGCCACATTAGACAGAGCTCTGCACCTAAGCCCATTTTGGGGCAGAATGCTGCTGGTGGCATGCAAGTTGCTCTCTCGAGTATTAACACCCTAACTGTGTCTAACCCTGATAGAATTGTATTTTTTCTTGAAAATTCCAAAAATGTATTATAGTACATGATTGGGTATGTGGATTATAGTTCCTCTCCTTTGGGAAGAAATCTTGGCTTGGTGTAGTCCACAGATAAAATATTCTCTTTTGGGATCTGAAGCTGCCCAGTTTTATTCCTGTCCACATTGACTGAGAAGGCTGTTGTGGTTCTTTTGTCTCAAACTGAGATAGAAGTAGTTATGGTTTCATGGGACAAACTTCCTTTGTTGTAGAAAGGAGTAAAGATTACTGGTAAAGTTATGTAACAGTTCATGCTGTGTGTCACTGTTTCTGTTTTTGGAATTGTCTATATTTCAATCTTGTTGGTCAGAATTGTCTTTTTCCTGCCAATGTGTAAGAACAGGTGCTAAGTCAGAGTTTAACACACTTTAGGTTCTGTGATATGCCACAAGGACACAAATACTGTATCTGAATGCATTTAATGTGAAGACTGAAATGGTGACTCTTATGGTGGCTTAAAATGAAGGGAAAAAGACTTTCCTGATGTCTGAACAGAGCATGGTTTTCATGAACAGGAGATGGTTTTTATGAAATCTGAAAGTGATTAATACATAAAACTTTAAGCAAAAGTTACTGAAACCAGTCATTTTTTAGTGTGTGGATGTTGTTGTGACACCATATAAACTGGAAGTGGTTGACTCTTAGACACAGCACCTGATTGCTCGTGTTATCCTGGTTTGAGGAATACAGCTACAGAAATTATGTTGTGCGTTTTTTTGTTTTAATTCGGTCCTGTGAAACCAATTTGACAAGTACTTGGACCTCAATTTGTATTTTGAGGGTGGTGCTCAAAAGTCCTGGCAGCTCAAGATTTCACGCTTTGTGTCACAGTTTAACAACAAATTTCTTCAAACAATTTTTTTCCTAAAATTCCAAATAAAACGGAAGTAAATTGTTCCATATCTTAGTTCTTCTAGAAATTCCTTGATCTTTTATGTTGCTTATACTCTAAAACGCTTTGCTATGAAACACTTGTTTGTTTATTTGTTTGCCATAAGCTAGATTAAAAATTCTGAAGTTTTAGAAGTATAACAGGTTTTTACATTGGTGGTTTAGGATTACTTCTCCCATTTTACTGAATCTGTTTCAAAATTTCTTCAAGACCAGACTTCCATATATCAATGAATATTGATTTTTATTTTTACCTTTATTTCATAAATACAGAAATATGACCACATAGTGATTTTTTTTTTTTTAATTGAAAATAGGCCACATATCTGGAAATTTATAGCCATTCTATCCATTCACAAGGTCAAAATAGGAAAGGAGCACTTGATGCACTTAAGTGTTGTTGGCTTTTTCTCTGACCTTTTGCAAGGACTGGAATGCAGAATCCAGGGAGCTTTCAGTTAGCTCACAGTAAGCTAGAGTTCCTGATGAGGTTATATAAATTTGTGTTACTACAGGTATATATTTCCCTTGAATGAGGAAAATAATATTATAGTTTGTTAATAGATATGAAATTAAAATTGTATCTCCTCTTCTGGGAGTCTCTTTCTTTTGTCACTTTTTTTTTCCTGTTGAATTACCAGCTAATAATGATCAAAACAATTGTCTTACCAAAGGAAAATAAAAATGTTAGTGTTATCAGTAACGTGTCAAATGACAATTGTAAAAGTCTTTTTGGAGGAAGACTTGTCTTCCATCGTACTTTACAGAGCTTAAACTGGACCCAGTGGGGAGAGCCTGTAGAATTCTGTCTGCATCCACTGAAGGTTTTCTGAAAACAGTCTGGAAACTCAAGTTCATACACTAACAGAAAATACCCCCAGATGGAACCCACAACATAGTGCTGTGTATATGGTGTTGAAGAGCAATGCCACTAAAGGTAGATAGTACAAATAAATATGCTGAAATTCCACAGAAAATGCTATTGATGGAGTTGAATGACTCCTCCAAATGCTTCTCATTTTCTTTAATTTGATCATTTAATTCATAACTTGGATTCCATTACTACCTGGTGCCTTATTTTTCTATGCTGATTTTCTTAAGAGAGTTAGTGCTTTGGGAGCTCTTATAACCTAATGAAGAGCTATAATGAGAAAAGAATAGCATAAAAGTTTTAGGGGATAATGCTGCCTCTGAAGATTTTTAGGCTAACCTGAAAGTTTTCCTCTAAGGAATATGTTAAAACCCTGTCATGGTACTGTGCAGTGTGTTTCTGATTAGGCAGTGCTGGCACCTCATTTATTTCTGCTGTATTTGTCATTAGCTTTGTTATAAAATATATTTAGTTGAGTATTTTTTTCTTTTGATTATTGTAATGGCAATGCTCCAGATACATTTTTTGGAACTCTTTAGATATTACATCTCTCTGTATAGCTTATATTTTTCTCCAGAGAACTGGACAATTAACGCAATGTGTAGAGGGAATTGTTTTTATGTTCAGACTTATTAAAAAAAGTGTCCTTTCTTCCTTTTGAATTTTTTTTTCCTATTTTAGTTCTGAAGTTCAATTACAAGAAGTTCAAGGACAGTTTTCAATGGAACGGATTATTTCTTGGCTTCTAAATTTTACCTTGAATGGAGAAAATTAGTCTGGACTAAGACCTAGGCCAAAAAAAAAATAAAAAAAATTATGGATTGCATAGTTGAATTGGTAGAAGAAAACTGCTTTTTCTGCTTTCCGGCTTGCACTGCAACAGAAGGGGAAGAAAATGTATATCCAGTGATTTCAGGTACTGAAATCAGAAGATGCAGCATGGATTTAGTTGCATATTAGGATAATGGTGATTTGTGAAGGGCTTAAATTAAGAAGGTGTACTAATTCCTGAATGAGATGCAAAGTAGAAAGGCCAAAAAAAAAAAAAACAACAAACCAAAAAAAACCCATCCCAAAAAACCTCAGTAAAAACTTCTGTAGTTAGAAAACTTGAAGAAAATTTTAAAGCATTCAAGTCTGATCTGATTGTGGTAATGCAAAGGATATTCACATCCAAAATTGTAGCTGTCAAAAAGAAAATCCCAGAATAGTAAAGAAAAAATGAAAAGGAGAAAAAAATCACAACCAAAGGAAAAAAAGAAAAAAAAGGCCATGCTTGCAATAGAATGGAAGCCATATCATAATATCCTGAAGTATCTGTGTTTGTGTTTGAGTCATATTCAAACAATACTCACATTTAATTGTATCAGGATGCATAAACTATGGTGGTGTGTGTATATATGTGTGCATTTATTTATACAGTTAAGATCTATGTGTATGTAAATAAAAAATAATTAACCTTTTCTTAGTTAAACATGGATTAAGTCTTACTAATAGAGAAAAAAATCTTAAATTATCATAAATTAGTCCTGTGCAATTGGTCACATTTTTACAGTTCATTAACAAGTAAAAGGGAAAATAAATTTTTTTTTCTTGTTCTTTCTTTCAAATCTTGAGCAATTTCTTGTCCCAGAACCATTTTTTTTTTCCATCAGAATTAACTCTGAAATTTGCTGTGGGCATAATGTGTGAGTATTTCCACGAACTACTTCATGGAAATGCAAAGCATCCTTTGAGATTTTAACTTCGTTTTAGATATTGGATTCAAATGAAAAACAAAACTAAAATACAATGCTAACAGTGAAACTAAACCCCAGTAACTTAAAAATATTTTTCTACAAAAAGTACTAGAATTCTGGATGCTTGGCAAAGATTTATGACTATATATTTGAACTTTATCTTGCTTAATTTATATTTTCTTGTAAATTCTGTCTCTTCAAAGTTGCTTTATTTTTCAACATTATTGGCAAATTCTGTGGTCTGCTTGTCCTTTTCTTGTAATAATTCTGCAGCAAACACTTAGATTGGTACTAATTAGGATGCTCTATAAAGATAAATATTTGTGGCAAATAATTTTCAGTGCATTCCTCTGAGGCCAGTAGTTAGTACTGCAAGCTGGTTTGGGGAACTTTATCTCATGTAGATCTAAGAATAACGATTGAAAAATGTCTGTGCTCATTGTTTGTACTCTTCAGAAAGTCTTCATAAATAATACAGCTGCAGACTTGAAGTTCTTGGGAAGTGTAATCTGTTTACATGTCCTATGACGGAAGGCTATGAAGAGGAATATGATAATACACTTCAGAAAGCAAAGTTACATAAGGAAGCTGAGGTGCTAAGAGTTGCTTCTAACCCATTGCTGGTACAGCTAATTCCATCACAATAATAAGCACTTTATTTTGTCTTTAAAGGTCTTCCTGCCAGCTCTAAGTGGTCATTTCCAGACATGATCAGATCGCTCTGCTGGGCCAGTGTGTTATGATTTTGTATATCTGTTGCTATGCATGTCTTACACACTGTCTGCTGGAAAGCTCTTACAGGAGGTGTTTTGGAAAAACAGAAGATGAGATTAATTTGGATTTCATTAATTTCTGTATTTCAGATTAAACATTAGCATTTGTTTTACCTGTCATGACATTGATTTCCCTTTAGTAAGTACTGATAAAATAAGAACTTCACTAAATCTCTGGACATTTTACAAAGATTCTTTATTTTCACACTCCTATAATCTTGGCTAACAGCTTAGAAAACTGGAAGTGTGGTAGTAGGTAAATTAGTCACAAAAGATTTGAAGCAAAGTTTTGTTTAAGTTTCTGTAGTCTGTTAGTCCGCAATCATTTAGCTGCCTCAGTTTCTGCAGATAGAAAAAAATCAGAATGTGATGCATGTGTTGTGATACCCACAAGCCCTTGCCTCCCTACTTGGGTTACCAGTAGGAAGGTTCAGACAAAAGATCCAAGCGAGTATTAAAGTAATGCCTCTGGATCCATAGCAAGATACTTAAACCTTTCAGAGACAAATGTTAGGAAGCAGCAATATCTTCTCAGAATCTCCTAGCTTAATTTTTGCTGCAAAACCCTCTCTCCTCACACATGGACACATGGAGTTTGTTCTTGCAGCCCTGGGGTTCTCAGTGCATTTCTGTATTGTGTAGCTGCTCTGCAAGTGCCCTGGTGGGCTGCACATTCTCTTCATCCTTCAGGCCTTCCTGTCCTAGTAAATTAGGAATGTATCTAGTCCAGATAGATAGACAATCCAGAGCCTAACTAGAGACTGATACGTGTGGTTGCCTTGCATGTTCTGTGAATGCAGGATTAGTTAGGGGTGCAAATTCAGGTTTGTAACTCACACAAACGAGACATTTTAGGACTAATGACGGGAAATTATGGGAGAACCAGAGGAATAGGTGCCATTAATGTGGTCAAATTGCATTATTCTTATTCACAGCTAAATAGCCTTTAATTGGTTTGACCACACTTTCAAGATCATTCTTCAAAGTTTTTTGTGTTCCTGAAAGCAAGTTCCCTTGAGAAGGAAGACTAGGAGGGAAAACAAGGTAACCTTTAGAGCAGTCCTTGAGGTGAAGCTCACTCTCACCAGCTACAGCGTGCCCGCTAGCTCCAGGCTGCTGTGGGGTGCAATCACCCTGTGGGCTGAGCTGCCGTCTATCCTGGACCCACTGCCTGAGGAAGTGTCCATCCTAACCTGTTCAGGATGGTAGATCCAAGAGACTCTTGAGCCTGCTTGTACTTGAGCTCATTCCCATCCTGCAGTGAAATGGAGGAACTGTGACGGAAGCGCTGCTGTTTCTGGCACAGGAGCAGCTCCTTGAGCTCTTTATCCACTGAGTTCTTTGTGGTATAAAGCTCATATTATGTAAAGTTCTTGGGGTTTAAGATGTGGCATGTAGGATTAAAAGGACTGGACATTCCTAACCTAGGGCATTTTTAAGTATTTAAAGGTTTCTCTTTCCTAATTCATACTTTTTCAATAAAAACACAGTTATCAGATCAGAAACTTGGTTTCTTCTTTGTTTTTCAATCCAGAAATAGACTGTGAAGGCATAACTATGGTTTTATGAAGGAAATCTAAAATTAATCTCAATATTATAAAGGAATTTACTTATTCTGTCTTATATTACTGTTCCACATTTTATTGTGTTATGTCCAGGCCAAAACAACACTGGAGGATTGTTCTTCTTGATTATTTCTAAATCAGCAAAAAGAAATAATTGTTTGACATTTAAAGCCATCAACTTTAACTTCCTCAAGACTGTGTGGCATATCCTATAAGATTCTTTGACTCAGGAATAGAATTCTGGTTAGACAAAAAGTTTTCCTATCAGATGTTCCCTTTGTCAGTGATGCACAGTATTTGAAATAATCAGTGGTGCCATAAAATAATTGTGTAAACTTGTAAACTTCAAATACTCTCTACATTTTTTTAGTTCTTCAGGAGAGTATACCAGCTGTTATTAGAATTTGCTTTAGCCTGACACCATGTGCATCAATTAGAAATAGTTTCATGATGCACAAAATGTGGCATCCCTGTTATTGTAGTAAGATTCAGAATAATTTCTTGGTTTTCTGATGCTTTCATGCAGCAGCCAACTACTACATTATAATCATAAAAACTAAAAGTTGTGGCAAGCATTCAGACTCTCAGGAGGTATGAAATACTTTAGTCCTGAACAGTGTCAGTTCTGGGCCATTGGCTCTGGGCTTGTCCAGGAGAATTAAACTATATGTAAGAATATGGAACTCCTGTATTTCAAATATATCCTTTACAATCATGCTTAATATGTTGTTTACAGGAATTTCTCATTATACTGTTGCATTTTCATTGTTTTTCTATTCAAACATTGTCAGAGAGAAAAATGATTGGATTTCAATTTTTTAATTATTTTTTGAATTAGGATAGGCTCTATAAACATGGGACTGTGAGGGAGGACAGACATTTCATGTTCTGTGAAATCTTGAAGATTAATTATTTCAAACAGTTCACCTGTCACTTTAATAGGCATCTCAGTAAGGAAAAACCAATTTTTTCCTTTTTGGTGCCATGAGAGAGGTCAGCAGCAGAAAAATGGGTGATATATGATGCAACTTTTTTGTAACAAAGGCATAAACCATCTGTAACTGCAGAACAAAGTATAAAAAGTCAGTTCTTGTATAAACTCTGATGATCTACCCATAGTTGGTCTATTGCAGCAATTACAAGCCAGAAAATAATGGCACCAATAAAAGTTACTATTCAGAAGAAGAAAAAAAAGTTCTAAAGTTCTTGGCAGCAAGTTTTCATAGGCAGCTTGCCAGTATCCTGATTCAGTGTTTATGGGAGCATCTTGAAATGACTCCCAAATTAATGACTGTATCTTCCCTCACTACAGTCTGATGTCTGAACAGGAGGAGAAATAAACAATAGTTAATGATCTGAAAGCTGCTGGCAGTAACTCTATTAGTTCTGGTTCTTATTTTCACTTACTAACAGCAAACTGTTCTGATCAGATGTTTATCTTTGAAAAACATATGCAATGGAAAATTGCACCTCGGATTGCTATGCATTTTGAAGTCTCTTTCACTGGGACAGTTTCACACAATGAGATTATTTCATTTTGATTTCATAGCTAGATGATTAGAGATTAAATAGAAAGTGTTTTGTCTTTTGTTTTGTTTTTTTACTGAAAGACCCTACGCACCTGAATATACTGTAATGTGGGATTTCCATATAAACTAGGTAGGGATACATGCCCAACAGTACCAAAAAGGCTTTTCCTGCCCAATACCATTGGCCACACCAAGCTGCAGGGGAGAGGCAATTAATTTTTTAAGAAAAGCAAGCAGATGAAAATTGCCATAAGATTAATTATTTTTCATTCGCATTGAAATGCGCATATATGATGTAAAGGACTTCTGTGACATTAGCTGTAAACACAAATCCAGCTTTTTGCTTTTTGTCCTTTTCATTTATTTGGAAATGAATGTATCATTTTTCTGGATAATGTCAGAAATTGAGTTTTTTTACAAGCTTCTGCAGGCTCCTACAATGTGTAATTGAATACAGAGGTAAGATCTATGTGAGAGACTTCACAATCATGTGATAAATGTTTTCTGTATTACATAATTCTAACACTGGAACCAAGCTTCTGCAGGTCCCTTAGCAACTTCATAGGCTCATGTGTTTCTGCAACAGCGATTTTGTTTTTGCAAATGAACATTCTGTATCAGATAGGGACATAGGACTGGAAGGATGCCTTCATTTGTCAAGCCCAGAACCTGGGTGTTAAAGGCACCATGTTAAATAGCTCTTTCCATGTATTTACAGTGCTGTATTTTAAGGGTTTTTTTTTCCTTTCCTGCCTCCCTAAATGTGAAACTCTTATTCTTACTCAGAGAGTAAGAAACAGCTTTCATTCTCCTAAACATAAAGTCTGCAGCTTTTTCTAATATCCTTTTGGTCAAACAGATAGAGTGAGTGCTTCATGTTGCTCTTCCTCTTCAAAATATCTGTTTGCGGGGTTTGCATTATTCTGGGTCTAATATTCTGCATAATTTGATTAAAAAGTTTCTGAAGGGCTCACATATCCAACTAAAAATCTCTTCTACTGAACAACCTTCATTTTGATTTATTTTACTAAACGACTAGAGCTGCTGTCGTGTATAGATGAATACAAGAATATATTTTGTCTTTATATTGCAGTGGTCTTTATATTCCCATGGTGTCATAGAAAAATTCTAGAAACCTTCATTTAGGATAATGTCTAAAATGCATCATTGCTATGTGCAATTTAGGCTTCTCCAGCTAAGACTGATGAAAATCTTTGTTGCATTAGGATATATTAGCTTCTTATATGCTTTTGAGTTCTAAAACTATTTGCTGCCGCACTTTATAATTACTCTCATTCCAGCTGATCTTAATAACTTCCCTTTCTTCTCCTCAGAGAACTGATACTATTTTTCTAGGTATATTAGGAGGAATTACATCTCTAATGATATGTTTCAAACAATGCTGGAGTGGTTGAAGAAATTTCTAAGTAACTTAGAGAAATGTCACTTTTTTCTGTCTTAATTATTGGTTTTATTTCTTTGCATACTGTTTCCTGAAAGACTCATATCAGGTGTCATTTCCAAAGTTTGTTTCTGAGCTTGAGAACCTGTACAGGCATCTTCCTTGCAAGTGCAGCTAATTATCTCCCAATCCACTTCAATTTCAGAGTTTCAGAACTCTATATCTGGTTCCGCAAAAAAATACAGACTATTTACAGGAGGCTTCCCAAGTAAGAAAATGGCTTTCATAACAGTGGCTGCTGAATTTCAGGTGCATATGCATTATTAAACTTTATCCAAAGCACATCTTAGGAAGCAAAAATAGAATTCCAGTGGGCACAAATTTTAATCATTGTATGTTGAGTCTGCATAAAAATTTAACCTGTGTGAATTCATTGAGATACAACTATTTATTGCCATTAAATAAAGGTAAATCTTGACATGAAAGAAATTAGCCTGGACCTTCATATGGATATAAAGTATTGCATTAGGAAAGGTCTCTTATGGCTACTCTGGCAAAAAACGAAATTTATTTTTCAAGAGTATACAATTATAATTTAAGGTATAGAGAAATACTCATGAAATTACAGCAGCTTGCCAGACCACAGAAACTTTCCCATTCTTCAGTTCTGCTCTGTGTTAGCCATAGGAGAAGCAGCGAGGTGCAGCCAGGCCTGCATCTGAATTTAGGAGAGAACCCTCTCTGAGGTTTGGCACATTCAAGTCAGCTGCAATCACAGCAGTCTCATTGGGCACCTTGACTACTACTTTCTCATACCTTGTGGTTGAAACTGATAGGGTTGATATGCAGAAAATCTGTATTTTATAGCAATAAATATATCCCAGTCTCCAATTTTGTTCTTTCATCTAACCTGCTTATATCAACTTCATCTGTTTATGCTCTAGACTGTATTTGTCAATAGTCTCAAAGGCAAGTAGGAAACTGCATAGTTTACTGCTTGACTCCTGTACTGCTTGATTCCTGCATGAAAGAAACATTTCTCAGGAAACAACTTTCCAGAAATAGACATATTCTTTCTATCCTGAAAGAATTATGGTAAAGAGTATTCAAGACATCAGATTTTGTATTTTGCTCTAGAGCTAAGGAGCATTTGCACTTACACCTGGTTTCAGTTGAACCAGTTGTAAATTAGCATAAGTAGGTATTTAGGGATTGGAGGAAGAAGAAGAAGGAACAAGAGGCCAGGGTGCCTGGATATGCTGCTACTTTGTCTCTTAGCAGCTCCAGAGACAGGTGTGCCTTAGGTGATCTAGCCCTCATTATGTGTCTTTGAGTAGATCTTTTATTTTTTTTATTGGTGATTAGGTGCAGGTTTCAAAGTTAGATACCCACGTTAGGAAACATGAGCTGGTGTCTCACATGAAGAGATGGTTTTGTAATGTAGGTGCAGTAGAATGGCTCTGATTATGGTCAGAGATTATTTTTAATTTATAGCTCACATTAGTGACTTTTTCCTTAAGTACAATGGAAGGAAAAAACAGCTTGTTTGTTTGTTTTAAATCCAGAGTAGAGATCACTTTGGCTAAGCCTCATGTGAAAGTATCTATAGGTAAAAAATGTGTACTCACTTTTAAAGTTTAAGAATTAAAAATCAAAACCAACAAGTTATGGTCCATTGAAAGAAAAATCTGTTTTCATTTCTTGATATCTGGAAGCCATACTTGGATGAAGGAACCATATTAAGCCCTTCTACCGATTTCACAGAATGGCTGTAGAAATGGCATCAAAATTAGAAAAACACTCTTCAATTTTTGAGGGATAGGTATGTGTCATCTGCTTGGATCTTCTGCTCAATACGGGTGAAACAAGCTTACATATTATCACAAGGAGCCAAGACCTTCTGTTTAAGCTGCAACACATCTATCTATAAAATGCCAAACCTTATTTGAAAATTGTTGTTGTTGAACTATCTGCTGTGTGGTTTCAGATAGGTTTTTAAATAGCCACGTTTTTGAAATGTGTCCCTCATTGTTGGTTTTTGTTTGATTACTGGCTTGATTAGCCCTTTCTCTGGTGTCTGGAGAGCTGTGGAACATTAGAAATTTACTCTTTGTTAGCCTGCTTTTGGGTTTTGACTTGCAATTTTGACAGTGTCAGAATGCCCCCCACCTACCAGGCTGCTGCATTGCTCTAAAATCTCAGGAGGGATTCAGTAGTCACCTCTGCACTCTGTGTTGACAAGGAGCTTTAAGAAAAACCTTGATTATTGTTGATAAGAAGTACCTTGAACTTCTAAAATATCTGCTTAAGTTTGGCCATAAATATCCCATTCAATATCAGAACAGAACAAGAAACTGTGCAAACATTAAAAGTATTTTCTTGCATCAAACAATTTTCCCAGTGTATAATTATGCAATTATTTAGGTAATAAAGTTTTAAGCTGGTACACGCCTGTAACTTCCTTATACCTTTTCTATTAAAACAAAGTGCCCTTAAGCATTTCACTTTTGTTTTATATTCACTCCATTTCCCAGAATCATTAAAGCTTAGTCATTCCTTATAATGTTATACAGGTAGGAACATAGGCCTGGTTTACAATCACAGAGGTAGAGCCAGGCAGTACTTTGAGTCTGCTGTTGTAAGAGTAACAAGTTTTCAACAAAGTTCTCAACTTTCTGCATTATGTAATAAAAGAAATCAAAATTTCACTGTCAGAACATCCAAGATCAGAATTCTAGTTGTGCAAAGAAGTATTAAATCTCCTGACTTCAATAAAAAAGGAGATTACACCAAGTATGAGATACTTCCCTAAGATGAAGGAAGGCTGAGACAGATTAATAGGGTGACACTGTTCTATATTTATCTGCTTTCAAATTTCAAAAATTTTAGAATTTTCAAGCCTTAGTGGTTGTAGGCAATGCAGGAGTCCCCACTGCAGAGCTTGCACTGATGTTTATAATGATTGCAAGAATCCCAGAGCAGGGCTTTGGTTCATGCAAATCCCAAAGACAGCTTTCTAGTTTCATTTTGCTTTTTTCTTTAGACTGCGATAACATTCTTTCAGGGCTCCCTCTTACATGGCACAGCTATCTTGAAGCTTATCTAGTACTGATCTATGTCATTTAGGAAACGTTGCTTTCATCTGGGAACTCATAATATTCAGTCAGTGTGTGCCATTCATAACTAAATAGCCTCTGCTCTTCATTGTTCTTTTAATTAATGATTGTTGATTGGTTTGACTTGCTGCACATTGTTGCAAGGCATGATCAAAGAAAATCCATGATTAATCTTCTAAACTAGATGTCAGATTAGTAAATTCCTCTGTGCTATTACAAAGATTTTTCTCCCTGAGTAAAGGCCTGTCAGTGGATGATGGCTTTGCTATACCTCTGACAGGTCAGTCCAAAGGTCAGTCCCTGAAAACATGCATACATTAATGCAATAAAGCGTGATGAATCATTTATAGCCAGTTCATAACTCCAAGCACTCTCTCCATGAATGTTAGTCAGCCACCACTGAGAAAAAGATCCTTTACTTTGATTGCTTTTGAATATAGATGAAGAACAAATTTATACCCTATCCTGTTGTGAATATGTGTAGGTTTTTCTCAGGTCAGTAGTGGAATCAATCAGTGTAGTAAGCCAGAGAATAGTGTTGTGATTGTTTTTTCATCAGCTGGAGTATCTCCCTTACTTCTGTGTAACCCCTTTAGACAGAGCTTGACGGACTATGAGAAGTACTGGACTTCAATTTAAAGTAATAAACAGTGAGCTGAAGCCCCAGAAATTAACTTTCATAAATATCACTACAATCACTGGCATTTAATAATTTAATTTTCTCCATTTATAAACTCTTCCATGAAAGGGATCCCTCAAAAAAAACTAACCTAAAATGCCCAGTAGCAAAAGACATGAGCACAGTAATGTGCACATATCTTGTTTTATTTATGGACCTTTGGTGCAGCTTTACTGGAGACCCTTAGTTTCTCCCTGTCTTCACAAGGACAGCTTGCAGTCTGGGACTGTCAGGCTTTGCTGGACAGCAGATAGACTGGATTTCAGCTGCCTCTGATCCTGTGATGTAGCTGCTTTCATCTGCCTTGGCATGCCAGAAATCCTTCTTTTCCCTGTCTGCCACTTCATTAGCCACTGCAGTGATGGCATTTAGCTCTTAGCCAGAAAGCAGAGAGTTTGAGCTTAAGCACAGTCCTTCTGCTTAATAGCTCAAAGATGTTCATATGGATCTCCTGTTTCCATCCTTTTCTTTCATTGATAACATCTGCATCCCAGTGCTGGAAGCTATTGGTTGAGATGAAGGATTGCAATAATTTTCCCCACTGACATAGATGGACTGGATTGACTGGGCTTCTTTCTTCTGCTTCATGAAATACTTCCTTATCTCCAGAAATAATACCTTTTTAGCAGAAGAAAATTAATAGATGCATTTCAAGCTGTCTCATTGGGGCCTTCCATTTGTCTCATTTTGACCATGTATCAACAGAATTATCCTCTCTGTTTTGGCCTCCACAATGCAATGGCTTTCATGGTGCTGCCATCTGCTTTTGCTGGTAGATCTCTGCTGCAAAACTTACCTCAACTAATTGTGCAGAAATTTAGGGTTTGTGTGTTGTTTTTTTTTTATTTTTTCTTTCTCACTTCAAAAAACTTTTTATTCTTTTTCAGCATGAGTACTTCTGTTTCATACTACTGTTTTTTCCAGCAATCAGGATAAGCAGTGATTTCAGATAATTATAATTTAAAGATCCCATGTGAGTAATCAAAGGCAGATGTCAGTATTTTCTGAGTTCACCTGTGATCACCACCATATCTTTTGAGTTGGTTTGTGTTCAATTAGGGAAATTTTTTACTGATTCTTCACATAACTCAATATTTGAAATGCCACAGTGTTCTTCCCTAATTAATCTTCCTAATAATTCATCACATGTGGTCAGAAGATTAAATATAATTATTTTTGTTAAACGGCCATAATGTTGTTTACTCTTCAGCTTAAAGGCCAAGGAAGAAAAACTTCTAGCTTAGAACCTGTCAAGTTGCACTCCGTTGTCTTTTAAACAGGTACAGTAATTAATCTTTCCTCCTACTTATTGAAGGATTTCTAGACATGTTTTTTTTACAGCCTAGTTAGCTTTCTGCCATGAATAAAAGATGTTATCTTAGAGTGGGCAGTGGATTTCTAAAGTGACAGAAATTGCATAAAGCGTAGATGTCTTTTTCGTACGGGAATGAATGGCTCTGGCTCTTATTGAAGGGACACCATCTTTGGAAAGGTGGAAAAGAAGTTACCACTCCTGTAATGTTTTTAACTTATTGAAAAGTTATTTAATTATAGGTTTTGTTTCTCTAGACAATTGTTGATTCTCTGCTGGGAGAGCACTCTCCATGGTTGTGTTTATGTCCACCATAAAGAAGATTTAGCTCATTCTAAAATTGGGAAAAGAGCACTATCATCTCCTGACTTATATTTTTTAACAAGCCACAGTGTTTCCACAGGCCATAGTACTTAAATGCTCTAAGGATAGTATATGGTTTCCTGTAAATCTGCAAACTGAACTGAGGTCATTTTGCACCTGAACTTTTCCAGCCATGTCAGCAGATTGCTGCAGTTTCCTTAAGACAAAAGAAAAAGCAGAGCAGCTGAAAATAATTAATATTGAACTTGACACATCAAAAATGTCATTTGTCACATGTGATTAAAGCCTTTATCTTTAGTTCTATTTTTATATTCGTCAGAGGTCTCCCTTAGCTATCATTAGGCTCCACATGGTTGGAGTTAGTCTGACCTTTGATCCATCACCACAGACAAAGGGATCTGTTGCTGCTAAATTGGAGCCTCAGCTAGTCAGCAACAGTATAGATCAACAAATGTAAGCTTGGTTAATAATGATCAGCTTAGCCATTCCATTTGATTTTTAAAACTGTGTGGTTAATGTAGATGCTGATCTGCGAAAGAAAGTTTCGATTCATAACAGAATTTAACATTAGGAATTTGCATTGTGGTAATTCAATCTGATGTAAAAAAATAGTTTTAAGTGATCTATATTTTTAGTATACTCCTACACTATTCAGTTGAGAAAACAGGGAGTGATAGTTTTACAAACTTTCTATTGTTTTTTCTCATTGCCCTTCCAGCAGTTTGATGACTGCCACAGATACTGTGGTTCCTTATTTTCTAAGTACAAGGAACTGAAATCTTTCGGCCATACTGTCCTGCCCTACCATTGCCCTGCCACCACATTACCCTCTTTTATATCATTGTAAACCCATACTGTCATTCTGCATACAAATTGAAGAAACCCTTAAAAATATGAGAAATTAATCTTTTAATTATTAGCTATGTCCTTTTTTCATCATGGGCCTGAAAGGCAGCATGTATAACTGAAAGGTAGCAATACTTTTATGGGTGACCATAGGTGATGTCTTTTCAGACATTATTTAATTCACTGTTTAGCCACACAGAAAGGCTCACACTGCAGCAGTCACACTGCCGATTGATTCAACTAATTTCATGATCTCAGTTAAAGCCAGATTATGTGTTTTGTGCTACAGTTCATTGTGGATGTGATGTGAAACTCTAGTTCCTGACCCTGTGTGCTTACTGAATCCCTTTCCACAATAATAAAATCCTAAGCCAAGCCCTAGTTTGGTCTCTGGTAAATAAAGCTCCCTTGTGAATAGAGTGAAGACTAGTCCTATTAGTAAGTATTTTTGTGGTAACAACTTCATTATTCTAAGGTCATTAACAGACTTCCTCTTTTACTGCAAGTCATTGTGGGTTAAAGTCATTATTTTAGGCATCTACATTTCGTTTATCAACATCTAATCATAAATAGCCTGCAGTTTCTGGAAGCTGGAACAATAGCTGTCTGAGAATTACTATCCAAGAGACCATTTCCCTACCCCTCCCACTGCCTTTAGCAAACACCTCCCTGCCTGAAACACTGTTTACTGTGGAAGTGTTGATGATTAAAACTAGGAATCTGAGCATTTAAGGACTGAAAGTACCACTGTGTTTCCTTGATGTGCATAAGCACAGGTGCTGTTTTTTCGGCAGTTACCCCTGCATTGAACCACATAGCTTTAGCTGTGTCTCTCTCACTTAGGATATTAGGCTGAATCATCCTGTCTTTTGGCTTTGACAATCAAATCATTTACTCTTGTTTTAGGTTAATTTTGGTAGATTGTAAATGGGCTTCAGTATCACATTTTGCTCACTGAAATTTCCAGATTTTCAGTGTCAAATTTTTCAGTGTCAGATTGGAATATCACATAAAATTTTCTCATTTTTTGTGAGTCTCTAATTCTCCTTGTTTAAAAAGGGAGACATATAGCACTGATATAGGAACAACTGAAAAATTCTTCTTCTGTGTGGCCTCTAGGTTGTCAGCTTGTTTGTGTGTCTGTGGCAGCACCTTTGCCCTTTATTTATGCATTAATTTCTTTCAGTATGTTCTTCTGAGCAAATCAGTGCATAAATCAGTATCCCACCACCATTTCCTGTATCAAACCAGATAACTTGATAGGAATTGGCACGGTCCAGTTTAATCTTCAGATATCCCAAAGAAAGCCAGTGAGAATTTAGAGTGAGAGTAAGGAATACAGGTTTCTGACACATCATAATGGTGTAGCGACATTTTAAAACACTATTAGTAATTTTTTCAAAATCTTATAGGACTCCTGTCATTCACTTCAATAGACCAGACTCTTTCTGACTTGTTTTTTTTTATTTTTTTTAAATTTATTTTGATTTAGATCTCTCTTTTCATAGCTTGGTCCCACAGCCCTCACAAAACCATAGGATTTCTTTTCTTCAGTAATGGTCCTGCACTTTCATATATTACAATATGAGAGAGTCTCCTTCAGTGATGAAAATGCTGTACATCTGGATGGAGAATGAGTTTAGGATTTCAATAACAGACCCTCATCCCATCCTACTTCTTTCCCATGCCTCTGTTGTCCTGGTTTTCAGTTTGTAGTTTTTATGTTTTTTAATGAAAAATCAGTTGTGGAAATAGCTATTTGACAAAATTGAATTTCTCACCACTCTGAGGTATTTGAGTTTTTATTAATGAGATTTGTAAAATCAAGTTATTTTTATAAATAAGCATTTCCTCTGTGCACTTCACTCTTCTTCCCCAAAAAATCTTTACAACACCCCCCAAAAAAACAGCTTCTTGTCACACTTGTCTCTCCTGCTTTTTGGATAATTTAATGGTTTGCCCTTGTGGACCCAAGGTGATCGCTTCTACTCTCTGTGTAGTAGTGCTACAAAACGCATATGACTCTCCATTTTGCCGTTTACTTCAGATATATTTCCATAAAAGTGAAGGGAAATTCCAGTTCATATTTTGTCACTGTAGGTCTTAAGTTTATAGCAACAAACATAATTTTTTAATTATTCTTTTAAAATTTTTATTAGGTGTTTTGCTCAGCCTGTTTCCTACTTCTGTGAAATCAGTGCTGACACCAGTGACACCATTGGAGTCATAAGGTACAATTTGATATATTATTATTCTCTAGAAGGGGATGTACTCTGTGTTTTCATTATTTTCTACTTAGAAAATAAAGTGTAAGCAAGTTATTAGAGAGAAAAAGGTCCAAGTAAAAAGAGAATGGACATATGGTATAATTCCCATCCTTTCCACTTTTACCCATGTTGGGACTTATACAAAGATAATATTCGTTTTGTTTGCAGCTGTTAAACCATAGTTGCAAAAAGTGTTATGCAGAGGATCACATAATGAACAGTAAATCCAGATAAGCAATTTGTTTTGCAGTTTTCATCATATTCTTATTATTCAGGTACAATGAGAAGTCAAAAAGAACAGAAAAATTTCTTTTTGTAAAACACCTCTTGCCTCTTCTGTCTTCCCTCCTGGGCCCCAGTGGCCACAATGGGAAGAAAACTTAAGTCATATTTTCTAAACAATGAACTATGAAGTTTTCTCATAACCAACAGAGTTTGTTTGAAGTCACATACAGTTACATTTCACACATGTAAAAGTGCTCGGCACTTATTCAACTTTGGAAATGTCGTTCCAGTTTCACACCAATAAAACTGTTCACTGCTCACTGGTGATTTTTAAAATGAACACATTTCAGTTCAGTTTGGTTTGTCCTCTTCTTACTGCAAAGTGAATGTCTCCATTTTGCACTCTTTACTCCTGAGAAGGGTGTTAATGTGCTGCTTTGGCAGCTGGTGTTGCTAGCGAAATACAATCTCTGCTTTCATGGTGAAATTGCCAAAGTTATAAAATATTGAGCAGGCACGTCAGTCTGGAAATAGTTAAATAGGCCATTTACTGGAGTATTTCATTATGGGGGAAAGAATAAAGTGGTTTTCCAAGACGGTCAGTGGTAGCCTTCCCAGCAGCAGGGCTGAGTGCCTGTGCTGGAAATGGCGGCTGGAGCTGGTGACCAGGGCTGCACCCATGAGGTGCATCCATGCCGCAATGCAGGCCATTGGAGATCATTTCCCTCTGTCACTGGCTCTTTTAGGCACCATTTTAAATGAGCTGGCCTCAGTCACGCTGCTCCTCTGAGCACTCAGTTCACAAGGGTGCTCCCCAGCACCCTCCTACCTCATGGTGCTCTGCCACAGGCCTTTTACACACCTGAGGAGTGACTCTGTGGTTTTCAGATCTTGGATCAAACTCTGAGTGTTGTTACTGACTACAGTAAGAAGGAAAATTTAAAGTGTGCTGGGAGATATTATGGCCTTAGAAATTTGTGCTGCATCTTCCAAAAAAACAAAAAAAGAGATTGTGAGTGTATCTTTCCAGAACAGGCTGAACAGAGCTTACGAGTGAATAATGCCATGAATGAAAAACACTTTAAAACTCTACCTTCTCACCTCCTCCCTCCCATTATTTCCTTCATTCCTGCTTTGATTGATACCTGTTTGGGGTATTTTTTTGGATTACAAATAGTTTTGTTTGTCTTCATTACCAAATTGCAAAACAAAACTCGAATTAAACAGTTTGTACAGAAAGCAGTTAAAAGACAAAATGTTTTTCTCTTGTTAGCTGGATAGTTATGTGTTGTGTGGTAAAACAGCAGTTGTTATCTGTATAGGAGGTTAAATCTGGTGTCACAGGTTTGCAGTGACAGATACAGTATGTTCCTATGGCAGTGATGGTACCATTAAAAGAAAGATTTTTCCTGTAAGCTTTTCAGTACATTGGGGGTTGCATTTTAAACCTTCTCAAAATACCAGGTGCTAACATTTTGTGTAAAAAGTGGCTTAAAGCTCCTCAGAAAAACAGTAACTATTAGTCCCAAATACTGTTTATTATGAAGGGATTCAAAATGTTTAATTTACTCCCATATAAACTAGGTCCAGTCAGAACATTTTGGAGTCAAATTGTACTGACTCCTGAGGTCAAATACTCTAGCAGTGTAAGTCACAGTAAGAACAGGGCTTGCCCAGACCCCTGTGGTCTTGTTATATCTTCACAGTTTCACAGAATCTTTTTGGTTGAGATTGACCCTGATCTCTCTGAAAGGAAAAGTATCCTTCCTCACTTGTACATTTGTTCTTGTTTGTATGGAACATTCAGCAAGAAGGTTAAGAGTGGTAAATAGAGGTAAAAAGGGACAAGAAAGAAATTAACACCTCTGAGTGCTTCTCATGTGAGAATAAAGCATATTGCTGCTCACAGGGCTCGATATTGCAGCAAGTCCTGACCTGAATGTACTGTGCTGGCATGGAAGTACATGACACTATCCAATGCTCTCCCAAACTGGGAATTGTAAATCTGTCTTTTTTATAGGCCCTTTTTATATGGAAATCTCTCCTCTGTACAAACAGTTTTGGAAGCTGAGCCTTCTTCCAGAGCTCCCAGATGTTAGTGAGGTGTTTTGGGGCTGGGTCCACATCAGCGAGTGTGTTGTGCATGGTAAACTTTGTCTTGTCAGCTTGTAGGGCAAATGCATTCCTAAACTTCCTGGAGAACATGTGGGGAAAATGAAGAGACTGAACAGAATTCATAGGAACTAAATAAACAGCTATATAAACTGGCATTAGGAAAATTGATGAATGTTTCTGCCTTTTATGTTTCTTTTTAAGGCTTTGGTACCTAATTCTATGCTACAGAGACACCTCAGAGGAGGTCCATCACTTGTGATATATATATATATATTCTTCTTCTTTAAGGTCCATTTTATTTCTGTTGCAATTAAAGATCTTGCTCTTAAGCTTGAGAAAACTTGGCCCAGATAAATTTTTTTTGCCTTAAGCAAATTATCCAGCATCTAGGAATGTGGAATTATTGTAATTATTACTGCTGCTTAGGACTGGGAGAGAAAGCCAAAGGTAGAAAGAATGCATCTAGAGCATAGAGGGTGCATCCTCTCATAGTGAATTAAATTTTCTACCCTGAAACCTAATACTAATCTGTTCATAATGTTAAATTAATCCATACTATACAAAGCTTGATCAAGACTTTTTGCTCCCTCTAATGTCTAGGCAGAACTCCCCAAAATTAATTTTTCATTTGAAGTGAGAATAAGAACAACTTTCCAACTTTCCAACAAACCAAGATAACACTGTTCATATAACCTCCAGATGAGAGAAGGAATAAAGTAAAAGTAATTATTTTTACTCTGAATTGGGAAAATCTTGCTATTTGTCATGTCAATTTGATATTTTGGATGCACAGAGATTATAAATTACAGTAGTTTCATATATAGAAGAAGAATATTATTTAGGATGGGGAAAATCATTGCCTTTTGAATAGAGTTGGGCTTTTTTTCCCTCTTGGTTTGACAGTAAATTAGAGAAAATAGGGATATTTGCCTTCAAGTCACTCTGCAAAGTAACATTTGTCTCAACAAGTTTGTCAGGCAGGCTCTGTTGATTCATGATTTAAGACATAATGGAACGACAACGCAAGAAAACAAACATACCTATTAGATGCAGGGTAATTTTACTGGGAATTGCAGAATAGACAAGGTAATACAGAAAGCAAAATAGTAAACGCCAAAGCTGAAGCCAGGAACTCAGAAAACCAGTAAACATGTACTGTTCACATGGTAGTGTAGTGGTATCCAGGCACGTTATGTAGTTAACATCTACAGTCATATGAGGAATAGATGTCACTGTGGAGCTTTCATTTGTTATTCTGATTTTTATTGCGCTGTGCTCTTAGAGTGTTTGTTAGGGAACACAGATGAAAGGAAAATAAAGATGAGGTTTCCTCAGGAAGTGACTTTTTCTTTGTCTCTTGTGGAGGTGTCTGTCCATGCGTGTCCCACCTCTTCCCCCATTTTGGTACTGTATACAATGAAGCATTGCTAGTTGTGATTGAGAGAGAAAAAGGGAAACACTGAGGGTGTTCTGGTTTGAGGCTATATTGTCCTTTTAAATGGAACACCGGAGGAAAATCCTGACCTCACTGAGGTCAATGAGATTGGAAATTTGTAGTCAGAAAATGCTACTGTTTTCTGTTAACTGAGTAGTGTTTTAAATAATACTGAGCAGCCAATCAGCTGGTAAAACAAGGGAGAAAGGCTAAACTTTTTTAGTTCACTGTTAGTTTTTGTTGGCCTCATCAGAAGACAGGCAGTGATAAAGTTAGACATGGTAACTATAACTGTAAGGCATATTTCCTTCAGCCTTTAGCTCACACTGGTCTTCCCCAAAAAATTTAAAAAGGGCTTATTTACCAAGATGTGAAGCAAGTGCCAATAATTACATTTAATCTTTAACTTGTCCATAGCTTCAGGAATTTGATCTTCCTGGTGAGTGAAATACTTGTTAACTTGGAATAAGTTAGAATTTCAGTTTTTAAAAAATTTGTGGAGATTGCCTATTGGAAACATCCCAAAATATCTAAAAGTATATGTAAATGATTCAGAGAGGTCCTTGCCTTACTTTCTCAGGAATGTAAGGTATGAAGGCGAAGCTGATTTAGGGGTGTTTAATTTGGGAGTTTGTCACTTGTTCTCATTAATTTTCTTAATTGACGCTCTTAAAAGTGAAACGCCTTTCTAGAAGGACATTGAAAACAGTTATTGAAATTCAGTTATATTCCTTTTGATTTTTGCAAAATGGAAAGAATCCGCTTAACTTTTGTGCAGACTGAGTTCCTTCTGGTTAGTCACAGTGTGTGGCTTGTTTTTGCTATGAGTTTATCAGTATTTCTAGATTATGCTACCATGTCATGCTATTGAATACTCCTTGATCTTTTGCTTGATTTAAAGTACATTTTAATCTCCTCTCTAGTTCTGATTTGTCCTTCATTCTTTCATTGCAGTTAAGTTCTCATGAAATTGTTTATTTTTGTTCACAGTTCGAGACACTGCCCCTTCCAGACAAAAGAAGTGTGTTTATGGCTTCTGCAGTGCATGATATACAATCAAACAAGGAATTATATACCATTCTTATTTATTGCAATAAAAGCCAATATACAGTGACATAGTTCTTTTGCAATTAAAAAATTACAACTTTGTATTTTCTTGAGAAAATACAAATATTTCTCAACTCATGACACATTTATTGTTTTTCTTGGATAGTAAGTTATAAATAAGTAGCTTCTGAATCAATAGCTAGAAGTTTTACTTCCTGGATTTTATTAAAGCCTATGCTATTTGCTCCTGATTTAAGACCCAGGAAAACAATTATAACTTGCATGCACCAACTTGCTGAGTTACTGAGCAAGTTTACCTTTGTTTCTCTAAGCAAAGGACTATAAAGCATAAAAAAGTAATTTAAGAAATTTTTGCATTGAGTTGTCACTTTGATCTCTTATAACCACAGAAAACAGTATCGTATCTCAAATTAAAAAAAGAAAGAAGTAATAATTTTTTGGTGTGACTTTCTGTCATAAAAAGATCTGTTCAGAAAGGTTTTATTTTTATACGACATTTTCTCTAAGAGTGCTCTGTAAAAGCACTAAAGAAGTTTCTTGAGATTGGAAAATTTTGTTTTAGTCACCCAAGTTGGATTACAGCAAGTCAAACACTCTGGATGTTTCAGAAAAATGTGCTGACTGGTGAACCTGTCAAGAAAGGATTTACCTAAATGGTGTTCTCTCAAGATGATAGTAGTAAATGACTCCTTTGTAGGATGGCTATTTCAAAGAAAAAGTTATTACACTACATATATAATGGTAATGAACTGTTAGAAAACTTCCTGCTCACAACGAAGTTTGGATAAACAGTTAAACCCTAAGCTAGCTCTTCATGTCATGTTACCTGTTCTACACAGGACTGTGTACAGGAAGGGTTTATGGTTTTTTTGTAATTATTTCTGTAACATTTTAACTTTAAAACCATTTTACTCCTGTTCTTGAGCTCTACAGGAGTGCATATGAGGTGGAAGGGTGTCTGTGAATTACCCTATGGATGTACCCAAAACTCTGGATCTGAATTCTGACTCTGTCATTTGGGTCAGGCCATTGTGTGACCACTGTCATTTACTTATTGAACATATAAGATATATACATTGAGATAGGGCTATCTCAATGTATAAGCATATTTTGTGGAAAAGAAAATCCAGTTAAAAAAAAGTAAGTCTTAAAAGATTCTGGGGACAGAATGGGGGAGCATTCAAGCAGTGAATACGATTCTCTTAGGATGTGGACTAAGTACTAATGATGCTGTTAGACAAATACTTTTTAAGGAAATCGACAAGTGATTTGTGAAAGTATAAAGGGGAAATTTAGAGAGAGATAATTTTTCTGTTGTTGCTATGGAAAGAAAGGCAGAATTTCTCCTAGAAATCTGTCTTTCTCAAAGTATATTTATCAACACTTGGAAGGTTTTGATTCTCTTACTTACAGTTCTTTCCGTTCTATTTTTCTTGACGTATTAATTCATAAAATACAATGAAAACCTGTTTATGCCTTAATTCAATTCCAGTTCTATTGCCATACTTTCTGTTTCAGTGGAAAGTACAACTTCTGTTTTAGAACTGTGAAGAGTAGAATAAAGAGTAGCCATGTTACTTTAATGTCTATTTCCATTTTAGGGACAAGTGTTAAACGCAGAACATACTATAAGAGGCAGAGAAGAAACACGGTTTTCTTCCTTTGGGGAGGGATTTGCAAATTTAGCCTCTAGATCTGGTGTGAGTGAGTGCAAATCTCTACTACTTGAACATATTGAGACCAGGTGTGAGTCTGATCCTTCCTCTCTTGTGGGTCATGCAAGTTTCTATTCACTGTTTGAACTTGCAGAATAGTTGTCATCAAACTATTACTCCTCATTATTTAAGAGGCCAGTCATTAAAAGGACTGAAAAATGTCAGATTTGTAGCTTGCCAGGCAGTACAGCTGAGTGGTAGCACTGTTGTCATTTAGCACTAGTGAAATTTATGTGGCTGCTCTTGGAGATAATAAATAGCAACCTCTTTGTAGTGGCATGTGCTCTGCATGATGTGGAGATTCTGGTTTCCTATTTAAAGACTGCAACACAGTCGTCAGGTACCTCAGAAGAAGCTGTGTTAGGCATGGGGTGGGTTTTGGAGGTATCAGAATAATAGAAACAAAGTCCTTAATGGCACAGATTTTTTTTTTTTTTTTTTTTAATGCAGTTGAAATAGTTAGGTTCTCTGACCAAATGTTTTTTCCCTGGAACATTACAGAAGTATTTTTCTAAAACACTAGGTGGGGCAAATTTTTGAATAATATATTTTTGTGCTGTGCTAGAGGAAAGCTCCAAAACTTGCCTTTTCCATCCCTCTTCAGAACCTGGTTTCAGAACCTAAGCATTTCCTTTAGATGCTTAACATTTGTGTTTTTTTTCTAGAGCTTCCTCTATTCTACTATACAGACTTTCTGTATAGTAATTTAAAAGTATTCCATTAACATAGCCTAGAGCTAGGAGGCATCCTTATCCTTATGCACTATAACAAAACATAGATACTCCAGGACTAGATAAAGACATCTATCTCAGTGTTACATGCCTAATTTCACTGAAATGAGAGCTTTAGAACAAAATAATAATGTAAGTTAAATACAAGGCAGAAATCAACACAGTGCATGCCGCAGTATGTAAATTAACCCTCACAATTTTTTCAATATTACCTTTCTTCTCCCTAGCTGTTGTCTGTAGAGATCTAAAGCTGATACAGGCAAGGAACATATGAACAATATTTTCTGTATTCTTGTACAGGATAGGCTGTTCCATAATTGACAGTGTTTCCCCATTTTCCAAAAATACTTCTTAAAAGTTAGAGGGATGTGTCTTTCTGAACAGTAGATAGATTAAAAAAAGGAAATATACTTTACCTTGAAAGAAAAAAACTTATGTCATGAGAACAAATCTTTGGTTACTTTAGTACACCTAACATAAATTTTGATATTTTTACCTAGTGTTTTAAAACTCTGACTTAAAAAAAACATTTTTGTTAGTAAAATTCATTAACCTAATATCACTAAACTCTTGCTTTTGAACTGTATTTTCTTGAAGGAAAATCTTACAATAGAGTTTTCCTGCTAAGTTTGGTAGATTGGTTGTTGTTAACTCTCATCAAATGTTATGAAGTAACTTTGTGAGGAGGAGTTTGCTATTGCTAATATTCTTCTCTCAGTGTTTTTGTTCTGTTTAGAAATGAAACTATGTAGATTTTTCTATCAAAAGTACATATCAGTCCTTTGTTCTTCATAACAAGTAATTTCATGGATTTATATTTAATTTATATTTAAAAATAACCACCACAATGGCTTGCAGCTTCGAAGTCTGGAAGTATTTATTCCTTTTGAAATTGTTTACTGTTGTATCCCACACCTATTAAAAAATCACAGTAGTTTTATTGAACGGAAATACCTTGTCAGTTCAGGGAGTCTGTCAGCTAAAAGACTTAACTTTTTAGAGTTTTCCTTTAGGTGCTTAACCACCAATATTTACCAAGGACACCTATTGCTTTCTCCTATCAGTCCCTTGGGAGAGTCAGCACATGGAAAGAAACAAGTCAAGGTGCAGATATGTGCTACACAAGTGTTTGAAGGTCAGGTTCAGGGACAACCAGCACTCAGATTCAGTCCACAGCAGAATGTCTCCTGGTCCTGGAAAAGGTTTTGTTGTCTTTTTATCCCTGCAAATAACTATTTGAGATTTTTGCTATAGAGAATGGCAAAATTTTGCTACTTAGGCATTAATTTCTTAGGCACAGTTGTTGTAAAATTTCAGGTATTTAAACAATAAGGAAAAAAACACCAACCTAAGCCTCTCTTTAGTTTTGACTCTCACAGGAAACAAACCTACAGGGGCTGAACCTGATATAATGCATTTAATTGCATGGTTCTCTTTTGCAGCTGCTTTTGAGAACTCAGAATCCTAAAGTAGGAAAGCCAAGGTTGTATATTATGTCAGCAACCAATAAATGAATTATCAGGCATAGCAGATAGCACCAGCCACGTCAGATAAATATGGTCCTTACTCCAGAGTCTCATCATAGTAAAACCTGTTTCAAAATTCCCATTCCTTTTGAAAGGGCATTAATTTTTGTTATCTTCTGTGATAATTATGTCCTATTTCAAGTATGTTGAGACAGTAAGCTTCCAAGTGAGAAAAGAACTGTGCAAAGTAGGTAAATTCTAGATAATAGCTGGATCTCATTTGCATAAGAAATAAAATATTGCGAAGAGATTGACAAAATATGTCACATAGCCAGAGACTGAAGTGCCTGAAGGTTATGTCCTCCACAGTCATCTTTGTATTTTGAAGTAACTAACTTTATCTCTGTCTAATACTAATTTATTCTGATACTGCATTCAGATTTTGTGGAGCAGACTTGTTTCCCAGCAAGTTTTGTGTTCAAAAGATTCAGAAGTTGTTTCAGAATCTGGGGGGAAAAATTATGGATTTTGACCTCAGCTGTAACAGCACAGCACGTTCTGCACTATCAGTGGACTCAGCACCTCCCAGTATCAATCTCTTTAATGAGATGCCTTTGTGTCTTGGCATAACTCCTTACCAGATGTGAGTATCCAGTGCTACAATGGATGTCACTGCTGTCAGTCAGCTTGCTGTGACCACAGGTACTAAATATTGGCCAGTTGAACATTTCAGTTTTGAAAGCACATGATTTCTAGTGCTTCAGGTAAAAGGTAGTTTCAGTAACACTCAGGGTGAGAGCTCCATGCTATTTCATGGTCAGAGCACATCTTATTTCACTTGTCAGTTGGTCCAGAATAGGACATATTGAAAAAAAAAAAAAAATCCACATTCACAGTCCAGCTTATTTCCTTTCAGAAAGCTACATTTTACCATTTTTTGTATGTTGTATCCCATAATTGAGTTTATCACCTGTAATCAAAACAATTTACTTGTGCTTGAATAAACAGAGGAAGAACCGTTCTTATGTTCTCCTTGGATTTACAATTTCAAAATTATGGCAATATTTTTCTAATAAAACTTTAACTCATTCTAAAGTTGTCCCATAAACAACAAATATATAATTATTTCCTTAGATCTTCCCCTTTTAGAAAAAAAATTTTTTAAAAAATTAAGATTTGTAAAATGAGAAATGGCTGTAACTGCTAGTTGGTATCTAACATTTGCATTCTCTCTATGCAGTACTAGCCTCATTTGGTGGGTCTTCTAGTATAAGTAATGGAGATCAAATGGCTTTATGGGCTGTGTTTGCTTTAATAACATCTTATACCAACTCTCACTAGAGGAATTAAAAAAATTCATGATGATCTATTCGCTGAACTGTTAATAACACTAAAGCCTTTAAAATGTTTCTGTATATCTGGAATTCACATGTAGAACTCTGAGGGACATTCGCTTAGGGCCATTCATGCTGCTTCTCTGCAGGGTCTGTGCACCAATTGCTTGGGACAAACTTTTGCTTGTTTTGAAGCTGCCTCTGTTCCCAAGCAAATATTTATACTGGCAGTCACCCCATTTGTTTACCAGCCATTCGCAGATTGAACTGCATTTGAAGAATCAATTGCCTTACATAAAGATGCTGTTTATTCTTTGACAGCAGGTTTCTGCATAGCCCCTCTAGATGACATTTCTAAAAACAATTCCAGATGGAAACATGCAAGATATTTCTGTGTTCCCCAACAGCTTTAAAAATAGATGCCACTGCATGTTTCACACGGATCTTTATGTGCACCTCTGAGCTGACCTGAGCTATAAACACTTCATAAATAAAGTATGCTGAAACAGTAGATACACATTTTTCCCCATTTCATACCCATTTGTTTTCCTTTTTTTTCCCCTCAGCTACGTTAAAAAGAAAATTATGCTTATGTAGGATTAGAGGATTTTTAGAGAAGAATATCTTGCAGGGTTTCCTAGTAGTTTGGTTTTGTTTTGTTTATGTTTTGCCAGAAAGTTGTGATCAGAAGATATTCGTTAATCGATCTTCAGTTGAAAAACTGCAAATCTCATTTTAATGTACCTGAAGATTTGACTCTGAGGTATAAATTAAAATGTCTTATGCACAGAAGCATGATTTGTTTGCAGAAGCTGGAACATGGAAATGAAAACTTTCCTATGGTGTGGAACAATAGAGAACCACTGCAGCCACAACTATAGCCTGCAGGCTACAGGAGATGAGGAAACCTCCTCCTATTCCTCTCCCGTTTAGTCTGTACTACTAGATACAAGACATAGGAGGTCAGCCCTCTGCAGCTTATCTCATGATTAGATTGAGCAAAATCATTTTGACACATTTCCCACCTAGATTTTAAAGAGGCTGTAAAATCTCTGGCATTCTCAACCAAAGCAATCATCTGTTATAACATCATCACTTGTTAATGATTTCCTTAAATTTCCTGTTAAATATAAGGCAATCTGAGAGTCAGCACTGACATCTATGTTTGTAGCTTGTGTCCATAAGGAATTCTTTAAGATGGATATCCTATTGAGGTAAAACTATCAGCCCTGAAGTTTTTGTTCTTTGAATGCTAGATAAACTTTAATGTTTTTCCTACAGAGTTACTCAACAGCAGTGACTGTTGTTCATCAAAAGGTTTCATGTCTCTTAAATACCATAGTAGCATTCTAGAGAGCTTTTAATGGACAGTGTCATAAAATGTGGAATATTTTCTCAGTGAAAGATAATAGTCCAAATTACAGTATTGCGCAATAAGGCTGTAAGATGCTGGCAGTGTTCAACTTCTCTGATGGAGTAAAGGAAAACTGAAATATGTATGTTCTAACATGAACCAAAATCCTACTTCTTTAGCAGTTGTGTAGTTAATGGAGTTAGAGATGTGTGAATGCTTATCAACCGAGCCAGGATGAGAAAAATAGAGTTAAAACTCATAGTGTGGTCTTCAGACAACTTTCAATTCTGACATTTTATTAAAAAAAGGATGTAAAATACAGCCTGTATCTTTCAATGAATCTGAGTGAAAGTGAAGCATGCTTGAATTGCTTTTATAATAATAACAATAATATTACAGCCATGAACCTCTTCTCTTTTGACTTGTTTGAGGCTAAAACACCCTTAACGGTCAAGCAGAGGAAATGGTGGGGGGCAGAGGGAGGGAGACAGAAGGGCTTGTTCCCCCACTAAAGCTTTTCAGGGCCAGGGATCTCTTGCTGCAGGGCAGCAGGCTGGGACATAGGAAGACTCAAGCTGTCTCCATTTGATTATCACCTGTAGAGTTTGGTGCGAGTAGGAAGGATCAGGAATCGACATGTCAGACCTAGTCCATTCTGCTTTATAGAATAGCAAGCAGGGAAAGGAATATGTTAGGTATTGTTAGATATTTTTATGAAATTTGCCTTCTTGGGTGTCTTTGGATTCACTGGGGGGGAAGAAACCTTCTTGGAAAACATAAAGTGTCAGCATTCATTTGTGGAACATTCTGTTACTCTGCTGTAAGAGCTGCATTGTCCTAAATAAACAGACAGTAGTTTTTGAGACAGTCCTGTGAGTTTTTCTCCTGATTACTTTCTAAAGTTGACTAAGTAATTTAATTATATTCTGTAAATCTTTTCCTAAAATGAAACAGGTGGTGATATTACTAAATAACTTAGAAAGGATGTTCTAGGTTTTGATTTTTCTTTTGGTTTTGATTGGTTTTGGAGTGAGGAGAGGAGATGTCTAGAAAGAGTCCCCACTGTCCCATTTACAAAATTTAATGAAAGTATGCTACTTGGGTTCTGGTCACGTTTCACTTTTCTAAATATTCTTATTTATGAATAATTCTGACACCACAGAGGTAGTATAATTTTGTCAACAGAAGTCTGTGGTTTTTTTGGTGGTTGTTGTTTTTTTTTTGTGGGGGGGGGGGGTTTGGGTTTTTTTTGTTTGTTTGGTTTGGGGTTTTTTTGTTGTTGTTTTGGGGGGGGGTTTTTGTCAGAATAATTTATTCATTTCGAATATGAAGTGCTTTTTATAAAACTTGGAAGTTTTCACAGCCCCAGACTTCACAGAGATTTAAGTGATGTTAATTTTTTAAACATCCACTGCTTTATGTAGACCTTGTCTTGCCCCATGCCCGGCCAGAAAAGAAAGATACATGCAGTGTTACTTCCAAAGGAAGAAATATTTTTCCCTTATCTTTCCAAGCCTGTAGAAGCAGCCCCTGAGATATTTTAAAGAAGATTATAGTCTGCACCACTGCAATGCAGTTAACAAATGGCATGCTATCTGTTACAGGGGAGCTGGCTGTATGTGCTCCATCATTTGAGCCTCATGCAAGAGGATCACTTTCATGGACTAACTCCATGAATATACTGAGATCACAGGAATAAATAACTAAAGGTGCAAGAGAAAGACACAAAATCACACCTGGTGTTTTCTTCACTACAACAAATATTAGAGATTAGGAGGTAAAACAAAAACATCATACGGAGTTCCCTTGTATCCTCCGTATTTCTTGAAAAAGCTGGAGGGGATGTAATTTTTTTGTTTGTTTTTCCATACTCTAAGCAGAAGATGGGGAGGATGATAAATTCTGTTAGTCCATTGTCATTAACTGCTAATGATGGTGATTTAAGAAAGGATATTAGATATTCACTCTAAGGCATAAAGAGCAGAGGTTAGTGTGTAGCACCCATTGAAAGAACCTTTTGAGTAAGTTACTACTTACTAGCCAAGAAGCTTCATTTAAGAATTTCAGTGTTGCTCAATGGGATTCATCCCACAGCCTGAGCAATAATCTGTCAGGAATGATAGAATAGATTTTGGGATGATTTAAAAAACTAGTGTACAAACAAACAAAAGACACCAACAAAAAAGCAAAAAGAACAAATGAAAAGGAAATCTAAAATAATGGAATGGACAGGATCTTTTATAGGCAAGGACTTCTATGAAAACCAGAAGAGTTTAAGGGCTAATTTGTGCTAGCCATCATTTTGTCATAGTACAGCCAGAAACCCATTCCTGCTTTCTCATCAATACAACTTGAAATTTTAGCTATCATTTGTACTCTTGGCTGTTTATCAGCATTGTGAAAGTACTACTCATATCCTCCTCCCTCTTCTGAGCCAGCATTCCTGATATGCTCTTTATAGCCCAAATGCCTTGACTGAATCCCAGGCAATCTGAAACCAGCTGAAAAACGTACATTCATTGCAGGGGGATTTGGATCAGGCACAGCAACAAGAACATTGCAAATTAGGAATGATGTGGAAAAGTGGGTGTTATGGCAGAAATATGTGCGTGGGCGCTTGTGTAAAACCTGTACACAATATGCTTGTGCTGTTTTTCCAACTACTATTTCTTTTTAGCTGTTTATTTGAAAAGAATGCACTTAAAAGTTTTAATATTGGTTTGATGCAGATTTTCATAAAAAACTAAACAGGGAGAATCTGTATAAAGATGTTTTTGCCTTAGTGTGTAAAAGCAGAGAATTTGAAGGTGAGGAACAATTTGACTGAAGTACTCTTGAGAGACCCACAGGAATATCATTCGTTTGAGAGAACAGCTAAAGTGCAGCACTGACCTTGTATCATTTGAGAAGGATGTATGCTGAACTGCTCAGTGCATGCTGGCACGTGATTATTTACACAATAAACGAGATTTGACCAAACAAATTTGTCCTCATGCCACCAATATACTTTGGCTGCACTTTTCCAGATTCATCCTAAAATCCTCCCTCCCTCTGCCTCCTGTTTTCTCTTTTTTTCTGCAAGGACTTCCAAATGCCTCAGTGTGTGCTGACAGCACCAGGCATTCATTACTGGGAGACTCCTTGTCAAGACAATAAAACTGTGCAGGGCAAGATGGTGTTGTCACTGTCTTCTTCAGAGTCTGCCTTCAATATGGGAAAAGTTCTTAAAACAGCTTCTACTGTGGCTTCTCTCATGTCGTTGTGACCTTTTGTTTTTGTGCAACTGGAACTTCATTAGTTTGTTGCTGCATGCACAATTTCCAACGGCTGCTTTGAAGACATGGTAATTATAGTAATAATTTCCAACTCATTTACTAGTCATTGACTATTTTCTTGCAAGGCAAAAGTGGAAATAAGATCTTGCCCAAACCACTCCTCATTGAACAGTAATGCCTTGAGTCAAATCTCTATCTGGGCATTTTTTTCTCCAGTAAATTTTGCCAGAAGCCATCATTTTTCCAAGGTCTCTGCTTGTAACTGGATAATGCAAACACTAATACTCTAGATCATTTCACACGTTAGTAATAGGGGAAACATTTACCCATCAGAGGAGGAAAAAAAATCTATTAGATAGAACACTTCATTTACTGAAAGCTAAATAAGCTGCTATTCTGTGCAAGTTTGAAGTCACTGTGCTTTTCCTTTAAGCTTGTGAACAAGCCTTTGGGCTGCACTGCTTATTTGATCATCATAACCATCAGTAGCTTCACTGTAGAAACTCCAACAAGAACTCCCTGTTTTGGGGCTTGATTCTGCAAGGAGCTGAGTACCACCTGGAAAGTATTTTATGTCCACAGTTTCTGGCTAAGGCAGTTTGAACCGGCCTAGGCCTTTGGCCAGGATTTATCATGAGAAATATAGGTATCTTTTCAAAAGAAGCCAAAGAGAGTCATGTGTGGACATAATTGGTAAATGCACAGTGCTGTCCTTTTGCACATGCAAATTTGCTAACATAAATACAGACTGGCATGTGTACTCATTAGTTTATGGACTCTGTCTTGGTACCTGCTTGAATTTAGCCCTTAGAGTTATTGGTTGCTCTGACTGAATGCTGTGTTTTGACTAGATGTAACTAGAAGATCTGAGTTGTGGTTCAGTTCTGGTGTTGTATTACATGAAGCATGCTCTTTGAAGCCTGCTCAGCTGAGCAATGCACAAAGGAGAAGCCCCCTTCTCCTAGCTGATCCATGGGAAAGTAATCATTTGTCAGCCACCATTCCCTTCTGCTGTTGTAGGGGACTGTGAATGAAAAGTTGATCTCTGTGTTTCCTGTGGCCATCCCTTTTGCAGACGATTGGTGTCTCAAGCTCCAGAACAGCTGAGCATCAGCATTAGCTGCAGGTCCACAGTGATTTACTTGAAAAGCTGAATGCAGTGGCATACCAGCTATTGAGTAATTATTCTCATATTTGTTCTCTTTGTTTCCTGCACTTGCTCAAATGGGAACAGTTTTGTTAATAGGATGGTAAAAAGTTGCTCATGTGATGGTATTTAAGGTTTACCACCAAAGGGACTACTTTGGGAGCAATTCTAATGGTGGCAAGTCTGTTGTTGGAATTGGGGAGATTCCTCCTTCAGCTGTGATGATCCAACAGTGCTTTTGCATTGGGTGCTTGGGTAATTCCAGTTCATGAAAGTTGTCATGATTAATAGAGCAAGTACTCTGAACACTGATGGAGGAAGAGGAGCCATGGGTTTGGAGTGTCTCCAGCAGGAGCCCACTGCAGCCATGACTTTGACACTGTGCAGGCCCTGCACTTAGTAGAATACAACATTTATTTAGACACCCTCTCAAATGAAAGGGAAATGCTCAGTGAGGCAGATCATATATTACACATTTCAGTGACAGCTCATTCGTCACAGATCTGGTAACTGAGCAAATGGTACAGCTCTCTTTGGAAATGAAGGTTATTTTAATCATTTTAAAATAATTTTTTTACTAATGCATCTCCAACATTTTAAGTATGATTACTGGCCTGAATGCATTTTTTTTTCTAATTGAAAGTACAACTCATATTAAATAAAGGATTTTCTAACACTTCTTAGTTCAACTATGCCAGAAGCTTTTAAAATACTGTTATCTTTTTTGAAAATTAGAAGTTTCTACTTTTTGATCTTGAGGAAGGGCTGAAGAGGGTTTTATTAACAGTTACTGAAAGCCAGCATTGGGTTTTATCTGGAATTTTAGCAGATGATTTATTTTTGTGTGGTTGGTTACTGTTTGTGAACAGAGGACGTGCATGAAAGACTGAGGAGGTGATTCTGCCCCCTTATTGAGCCCTGGTGAGGCCTCACCTGTAGTCCTGTGTGCAGTTCTGGGATCCTCAGTACAAGGGAGACATGGAGTTCCTGGATCAGGTCAAGTGGAGGGCTACGGAGATGATTAAGGGACTAGGGCATCTCTCTTAGGAGGAAAGGCTGAGGGAGCTGGGCCTGCTCAGCCTCGAGGAAACACGACTGAGAGGGGACCTGTCAGTGTCAGAAGGGAGGTGTCAGAGGATGGAGCTGGGCTCTGCTCAGTGGTGCCAGGAAATAAGACATGAGGCAATGGGCAGAAACTGATGCCCAGGAAGTTCTACCTGAACATGAGGAAGGACTTATTTACAGTGCAGTAACTGAACACTGGAACACATTGTCCAGAGGTGGAGTCTCCATCACTGGAGACATTCAAGAACCATCTGGAAAAAGTCCTGTGCCATGTGCTCTGGGATGACCCTGCTTGAGCAGGGGAGGTTGGACCCACTGTGGTTCTTTCCAACCTGACCCATTCTGGGATTCTGTGAAAAAAAATGTTTTAAAATTATAATCTCTTGTCTCAAGTAAAAATTGTGAATTTTTCTGATTTTATAAAATGCATACCTTTATAAAAGATTGTTAATTGTACTGAGGCAATTTATTATTATTTCAAAAACAATTGTGTTTTTTTTCTTTCTATGTGGCTGTTTGCTCATTTTTGGGACTTAAAAGCTGGGAGGGAAACCAGATATTCCTTTTCTCTCTCTTCAAAAGTGACTCGACATTAGCACAGAGTGTGTGGTGGAACAGCTGGGCCCTTATGGCTGCAGGGTAAAGCCTGCTTTTGGTGACCTACAGTTCAACGTTGCTCAGAGACAACTTCTGTGGATGTTGCTGATGATATTTCCTCAGGCACAGACCTGACAATGTGACATCTTTACCTCTGTGGGCAGATCAGTGCAGTGGTGGTGGAAGAAGGACATTTGTGGGAGAAGGAGAGGAAGTTGTGTTCGCTCATGGTTGGCCCAGCACTCACCATCCCTGTGACTATGGGGCTTCTCAGGAGAACAAACAAAGAAGCCCTATTTAGTTTCTGTCAGACCAGTTTTAAAAACCTGCTATTTCAAGTTTTAGTTATATCTATATATATTGATAGAGGGAGAGGGGGAAAGTGTTCTTTATCTAGCATAACTTCTTGGGAACACATTTGCAGATCTGATCTGAGGTGTGTTTATGAATACACTCCTTTCTTTGTTGTCACAAAATAGTTTTCCATGTATTCTCTGGTGGGAATTCATACGTATTAAATCACATCATAAGTGTGCAGTCATTTGGATTCTCAAGGCAGTAAGTTGTCAATTGCTGTAAGTGTTGTCCCTTGGGAATGCCAAATGTGGTGCTTGTAGCCTTATTTCTCCAAAGAACAGAGATCCCGTCATGGACAGAATATTAAATGAATTTTTTTCCTGTGTAAAAAAGTTTTATGCTTTATTGTCTCTCCATATAGATAATTTCATTGATTTCTTGGAAAACAATGATCTGCGTAGATGGTTAAAATGTCAGTAATCACATAAATAACTTCCCACCTGTAGTAAAATTCTGGCCCAGCTGTACCAAGCTGTGTAATTTGACAAGGGACTGATTTCAGTTTGCTACATAGCTAAAAAAAGAAGCCAGGTGAAACAACAGAATGCTGACATTTAAGTAGGAGTAATAAATCAAACTGGTGGGTGGGGGAAAGGAATGTTCCTGTCATCAGAAAGAAGCCTGCTTTTTTCATGTGGAAATGAAATGCATTTGCAAAGGCTGGCTTGTTCACACTCCATACCATTGCACATTAAAGAAATGACTAAACAAACACAAAAAGTATAATTATAGCCTATTAGATAAGTTCAGTAGTTTACCAGTGTCAGAAGTATCAAATTCATTGGAAGCAGAACTTGAAAATATTTAACAGCCTATTTGCCTTTTTTACTCTGTTCTGGTAATCTCTACACTTTTATTCCTGCCAGAGCTCTCTTTTGGTATCTATATTTGTTAGTAAGAGCTTTCATTGAAAACTGAATTGATCAGTCTCAAAACTAATCCTTAACTGGGAGATATACCTAGGTGGACATTTATTTCACCTGTGTCTGTTCCTGGCATGAGAGGAGGCACAGTCAGTGTGGTGAGACATCTCTGCAGGAAACCTGCACAGGTTGAGGCAGGAGACAAGTGAGGGGTAAAAAGCTGTAATAACTTTGACATGGGTAACATAGCTCAAGCTTTTCATAGTGGCTAGAAAGTGAATTTACTTTGTGAAACAGAAATGACTTGTTGCTTTTGGAAGATTTTGTTAATCATGTTTCTGTTTGTGTCCCACCCTAGTGCTTACCTGGGAGGTCTTTGTTCAGTTCTTTATTATTGGGCTAGGAATTTCTCCTGTAAACCTGTAAATTCTCCAGTTTGTCCTTGGGGAATTAACTCTATTGCAGTCAGAGGGAACTTCTTTTCCTGAACAGATAAGTTCTTTGTTGGACTTATGTAGTGCATACAGAAAATACCTCTTGATATTTTCCTCTCAGAATTCCTCCCCCTCATGCCCTAGGACCTGCAGTTAGGAATGAATGCTTTTCATCATCTGGTGTAACGTGCCATCTTAGTTTTAGGCTTTTAGGCTGAATATTCAAACAAAACTTATGTGTCTATAGAGTGAATAAGGACTTCTCTTTCAAAACACATTCACAGAAAACTATTATTAGCAGTAATAAAAAAATATTTTCCGATCCATAGCAGAATATTTGAACTCAGATATGAATTCCTTGAAATCACTGAAATTTTATTTATGTTTCAAGTGATAGATTGTTGAAGTATGTTCACAGTGTGTTTACCAAATTTTAGTGTAATTTTGACACTATTGCCCCATTGCCCTAGGTAAATTATTCAAATGTCATATATGATATGTCTCATTTCCAAATTGGGTTTGTATGACTTTTATAGGAATAATGAACCATCTTAATACACGCTGTGCAAAAATGTCACTGAATTTATTTGTTGCTGTTGTTTGCTGGATTTCATAGGAGTACTCCTGTGCTAGCTGACCCAGTGCAGTTCAGCTGCTGGCTCACAGGAGGGTTTTTTTAGCTCACTGTTTTCTCATGAAGGAATTGCTGTCATTGAATCTACATGATAGAAGATAACAGAGCTGGAAATATACCTGCAACCTTGCTCGTGACATTTCAAGGACTGATATGAATCATGCTAATATTAAGTCATGACTATTTTTGCACAGAGATGAATATATGTAAGCACATAGATGTACTCTATCTATATATATATAAACTTGTGGAAGAGTCAAGTGACAAACGGGCCTCGAGATTACTAGAAAATATAGCTGAATACCACTAGCTAGAATTACAATCTGATGTTACATCCACCTGGTGCTCCAAGGGTCTCCTGAAACTAAAATTTAGGCTATTTCTCTTCATGTGTCAGTGGTGTGTGTGTGCTGCAGTACATAGACTGATAGCAGTATATAAGATGATCTTTTAAAATGAATTTTAATGAGTTATGTGGGTCTTACATGGATTATAATACTTATGATGAATATAGAAAGAAGAGAAAGGTAAAGGAAAAATGTCTGTTTACAGAAAGCTGCCTATCTACACTCCTAGAAATAATATGGGAATAGAATATGTGCCATATAATAACACTCTTCCCTGATAAGTAACAGATGAGATTCTATAGTGTTGCAACTGTGCTGAAAGCAGTTTCAATGGTGCTCTTTGTTTGACACTAATGAATGTAGATCCTCTGGGCTGGACTGCTTTACCAGATTTTCATCTAAGACAAAGCAGAGAAGAACTGCTCACAGGACTCCCCAGACCTGTTCCAGGTCCTGGCTCTGAACCTGGTCTAGATCTGATAGAGATCTGGAATTTGTTATTGTGCACAGAAAGCCATAACAAAATGTGGTGATTGATGTATTCTGTTCCATAAACAGATCTTCCCCTGAGCAATTAAAAGAATCTCATTGCACTACACCTTCTTCAAATTCTCTTGACAGTGTCTAAGTTAACTCGTTGTACAGATAGCACATGTAGAAATAAATGTATTAAAGTTCCCTAATATTTATAACAGTCCATCTTCACTTGCTTATAATATTGCCAAAATGTTGTAATTTCAGTTATTATTTTCTGCTTTAGGCTTAATTGTTTTGGAAAATGTTAAGCAAAAGTGGCTCAGTCATTGCTGAGAAGGTACCAGGAGGGGTTAGTTTACCTAGGTTTAAAGATATGTAGATAATGTATTGAAAACTTCTAGTAACTTCGAGCTTTTACAGGCATGGGGAAGTCAGAATTTGGTGGTCATTAATGTCTCTTGTCATTCTGTGAGAAAACCAATGAGTTTTGTTCAAATTTTATTTGAGCTTCTTAAAATTTTACATATGTACATATCCTATTGAGATTTGATAGTTTTCAGCAGCATTGTCTGCAGGATCCATTCACATTAAACATATCCTGGCCCCTGTTTCTCCAATCTGTTAACCAGACTCTGTACTTCATGACCATAATTTATATTCTAGTCCAGGACTCTAAGGGGCAATCAGGATTTTTCACTCCTTTTTCTTCTTCTGTAGCTGCTCTGCTTCACTGTAATACAAGTCACAAAGGCATAGATTTTGCTCTTAGTGGAAAAGAGCCATTTCATATTACCAGTTGTGTAACAGATATTACAATGTTTTGTCCTAACTTGACTGGGCATATTTATTAACAAAGTTGCTGCACATGAAGCTGAATTCCAGCCTGAATTACACTTGCTTACTCCTGAACATATAAAACCAACTTGTACCTGAAATTTTTTCACACTGTGATTTGCATGGGTAAGGACGTGTTGCTTAATGTTAATTTGACTCATTGCAGCCCTTGAAAAACCATGTTCAAGGTGCACGACTGAAGTTTGTGGTAATTGTACCATCTGGTAATCTGAATTCATAGGCAAGAGCATGCCTGGAGCATTGAAGGATAAATCTTCTCTCTGAGGTTTAAATAGTTTATATAGAGCGGTCTGGCAATAATACAAACTTTATACCCCAAGTCTTCTCCATGTCCCATCTAGACCTGGGAATTGGGAACATGTTTTGCTAGTTAGCTACTACTGATTTCTGTGTGTTTTCCAACCCACAGTGAAGTTTTAATTTTCATTGAAGGAGAGAGAGGGAAGAGTTTCATAGTGAAATAGCTTTTTCCTGACATGTGCACGATGATAAGGGACAAATAGGAAGCCAAAAATATTCTAAAAACACAAATTAATGGTCCTATTTCCTATAACTACTCTACAGCGTGCTGTTCAGCATGTTTCATGTAACAACTCTCTTCGTTGGTTCCATTGTGCCAGCATGCTTCTTTGAAAAAACTATTAAGCAGTCTAAGTTTCAGCTGAATACACAACTNAAAAAAAAAAAAAAAAAAAAAAAAAAAAATCCATTTGTTTTCTTTCTTAATGGCCAGCCATTAGTGATTCCGAAAATAGAATGCATTTTGAAAGTAGTTTAAGAGCTACTTTCATCAATCTTTATTATTTATTGGTTGACACGGATGACAGATCTGAGCTACTTTATGGTTGAAGGTGTGGCTGATGGTTTGTGTGCCCTTCTTGACCTTGTCAGGGGCAAATGCAGTTTAAAGTTGTTTATAAACTATAAAACTCATGGTAAAGAATGATGTGTGCAATATACTTCTAAAATGATTAAAAGTACACTGTGTAAACAGGATACTGCAGTGGGGAAGTCCCTGAAGAGTGTGATTCTGCTCAGACTACTGTGAACAGACACGTAGTACAGGCGGATCGTTAAAAAAAAGTTTCTGTCACTATGCAACAATTTTTTGGGTATTATCAGTGTGTGGCAATGAAACTACTACAAGATGTTGATGTTTACAGTTTTAAATGAATTAGGTTAAAACCAAGTTCCATTAATGTTTCAAGAGAATGGCTCATGATGATCAAAAATGACCATTCTGTTCCTCACCACCTGAGAATTTAGAGCAGGCTGCAATGGCTTGGGTGCCCTGTCTCAAACTGGATGCCTGTGCTTGTGAGACATTTGCCCTTTAATTATACTCATTCTAAGGCCTGCCTTGCCTCTGGACAGGTTCATTCATTCTGCAGCACCGGACACACTTCTCCATGATTTTTGCACATACATGTTTGAATGAAATCGGTGTATCACTGTTACCCTGTACCTAACTTAGGCAAGGTAGAACAGGATTTGAGTATTTGAGAGAACTATTTGAAATGCTTTTTCCAAAACAAAGCCCAGTACTCTCAAGAATTGCCGTTCTAAGAAAAACAAGCTGTACACAAGACTTAATGGACTTGCCATGGCTTGCGGATAAATCTGTTAGCTTATTCATGATTCACAAGCTTATACAAATTCCTGTGAAAGTATTAGAAAGTTTTGATCCTAGAGAGCTTAAACTGGTTGCAAAGTGGTATAAAACTGTACAGTTTTGGCACTCTAAAATTACCGTGATTAAGTGGTGAAAAAAATTGCATATTTGGCGGTGTGATAAAATAGAAACAAGAATGACTGTCTGCTGATGTTGGTTTTTTAAGATCACATTTCTTCTCAGCATGATAGAGAATTTGCTTCTCTACTTCCTGCATGAGGCTCCAAGTCCTCTCCTTGTGTAAGATTTTCTAATACTGTTTTTTTAACGGCATATTATAATCCTGTACAGTTGCTGCCCTCTCCACCCCACTGTCAGTTACCCATTAGTTTTTACTAAATGTAGAGCACAAAAACTCATGAAATTCTGACATTGTGGAAACTGAGGGTAATTTAATGCCCCACTAATTTATATATTTAATTGCAAAGGTAAAACTAAATGACAGAGACTTGTGCACAGTTCCTAGTTCACAGCTTAAGTTTGTTTGCATATTTTGAGTGTTTCTCTGGTATATAGATCTTGAACTACAAAATTAGGATGTGAGTCTGCATTTCCTCAGATGAGTAAAGAGTTGACATTTAGACTTCAAACCTTCCCAAATTATTATTTTACACTTCCACATATGTTTTTTACTGATCTCTGGAATATTTCCATAAAAAATAGTTTAATTTCAGATCTCGCACTGAGGAGTTGACAAAGGGCATCTCAAAGGCAAAGTTATATTTTATCTGTTGCAGAGATTCTTATCAAAAGTATGTTGGATGTATTGCTATGATGCAGTTCTAGACATGCTCCCCTCTAGCAAGAGGAGGTGAATGTCTTAAGCAAGGTTTGTACTAATTTTACTCTGTAAATATAAACTTTAAAAGACAGACCAGCTGTAGAGCTGTTCTGACCCTATACACAAGGGTTTTTTTCAAAATCGTAGAGCAGGACCCCTTCTAATTTCACACAAGCGATGCCTTTCATGCAGTGTTTTCAACCAAAGTGCAAAAAGACAGTAGTGGTATGTGAAAATGAAAAACTAACTGGACACTGAGTGTGTTTCAGCATGAGCAAAGACTGGACTGGAACTCCTTTAGACCAATTTCATTAATAGCTCCTCTTTCTGTGGTGTTTCCTTCTACTTCTCATCAAGAAACAGGAAGAAAACTTTCCTCTTGTATGTAGTAGCTTTATTTAGGTCTTGCCAGCTTTGCTTATCAACTTGTCAGAATCCAGGTTGTCTTTAGTAAGGCAATAATAACAATAATTAAGAAGACAAAGGGGGAGGGATCTGCGAAATCCGTGATTGAAATTTACTGCAATATCACACAAGGAGAGTAGAAAGGAGCAAGAAGTGATGGAGGAAGTATATGGAAAATTGTAGGGAGGCCAAACAATGCTAATTTTCTTGGGAGTGGGGGGAGGGCAATAGAGGGCGGGGAAGGGGAGACATCTGATCCCCTGTGCTTAATTTGAAAATTAACAGTTTAGTATAAAACTGTTAATGCCCCAGGTCTTACTTGGCTGCTATGAATATTTTGAAACTTCTGTGTTTAGTATGCACATTTGTAATCTAGCTTATGGAGCAGTTTGGCGTTTTGTTTAGGTGTTTTATTCAACTTATGAACTAAATATTAGAGAACCATAGTTAGGCTCAAGCCAAAAACAATACTTTAGACTAAATTTTAATCCATAGTAAAAGCTTTCTCATTGTCTCAGCTTAGCATTTTGGGCTATTTTCAGCTAAACCAGAACTGGATGATCAAGCAGCATGGCTTTTTATAATATATGGTGGGCTGCAGAGTCTGATTCCACACTAGGATTTTGCAACTTGGACATATTTTGAAGCCAAGATATGATTTTGCTTTTCATCTCAAAAACTCTCACAATCCAAAAGAAGTTCATTGATGGCTACAGATACTATATCCCAATCACTGTGGATGAGGACATTGGAATCTGCCCCACACTGAGCAGCAGCATCTTTGCAGATACACGACAGAGATCACCTTAACCAAGTAAATTTATTTCATCAAGCTCTTAGGTACTGCACTTCTGAACTCTAAGGAGCAAGAATGAATATTAAAAGTGGAAAGCCCACAAGAGGATATAATTGATCTCCTTATAGCTCAACTGATCCAAACCATATTTTTGCAGATGCATATTCCAAGAACCACCCACACAGTCACTGATCTGAGCAGACTAAGCAGCATTAAACGGTAATGCTTTTTCCTTTAGTATTTTTGATGGTTAGCAGAGCTGCCAGTCTGCTAAAGAACATTCTTTTATAACCACCCCAAAGTTGCCAAGATGTTATATAAATTGATGAGTGCATAATAATTTTTACTCTAAGGAAAAGTTACAAATCTTCCTAGATAGCTCTTGGAGTGGTTTTCCCTTATTCCGGTCCTGTTTAATAGCTACTTGCCCAAATGTTTGTTGGTTTTGGTTATAAGAGAAATACATATCCCAACTACTCTGGGTGTATTATCAAGATATGCAGGATCTGTTCTTTATTTCCACATAGCTGTGGTAAAATAATGCCGCTTTTAGAAAGGAAAGTAGCAATATAAATGCTAAAAAACTTAGACAGTGCTTTACAGGCTGTATATATGTACTTTTTAGGCTAATTTGACAGATGATATACCTGCAGCATAAATTTTAAGTGGCTTGTCTGAGATGAAAAAAACACCTGCAGTTGAGTCAATACTATTTGAAATGCTGACTGTTCTAACTAAAATTAAGCTTAATCTCTTCTAGATAAGATATCTCAAACATAATCCGGAGTCTATGTGGCGAACTTTTCCTTGCTGTAGAGCAGTACAGCTGGTGGAGAGTCCCATGAGGAATCTGAACAGCCTCTGGCCCACTGATTTTTCAATAATATTTCTGTCAGATTGAGAGGATGGGTCCCATAAGGACAGATGGAGAAGAAGAATCTGAGTTCTTTGTTTGATTTGTTGCTTTTCAATTAAGAAAATAATCTGACATGATGTGAGGACATTTTGCTGAAGATTCAACCCATTGGATCACTTGAAACTTTTCAAATGTCTAATTGTCTAGCAAGAGTAGAGCTGATAGTACAGTACAGTGGTGCTGTATCCTCAAAAAACCCACTTATTTTTCCTGTTAAATATAATTAAAATATCCCTCACCGTTCACAAGAATTTCTAACCAACTGGAAAATGCATGATTTTATCTGTTCAACATAGTATTTTGGATTCTGAGCTTAGAAAACTGTGGTGACCACAGTGGATTAATGAAAGTCTCAAAGTACTTTGCACTGCATGTATCTTAAATAATGGCTTGTTCTGTGTGCATTCAGATCATCAGACTCATATCAAGTTCAGTGGTCTAAAGCTGAAGCTGCAAATTTCTCTCAAGCTACTTTTCCAAATAGTGATGAGTCCCTAGATGAGGATGAAATGTGCTGTTGTTTCTGTCCTGCTCCTTCTATTCTTTCAGTCTTAAATGTACTCTTTGTACATATTGTACTATTTACTGGGCTACATATTGCTTAAAAGTAGAAAACTTCTGGAGCTCGTAAGACCTCAGTCTTTACTCAGTAAATTCACTCAAATACACACAATTTATGTCGTCTCCAGGTTCAATGTTTCCAGCCTCTCCTCAGAGGGCCAGTGCTGCAGCCCCCTCCATGGTGGTGGCCTCCACTGAGATTATTCCCATTTATCAACATCTGTCCTGCTCTGGGTACCACAGCTGGGGACAATAATGTGATGTGATGACTCTTACCTGTCACTCACTCCATCCTTCACTCATCTGCTAGAGCAATTTCAGCCATTGTCCCCTGTGTCCCCATCACAGCTACCAAAGCAGCACTGACCAGAGCCAGAATGCTCAGGTCATGTGCACAGAGCCAAACACAATCTATTTTTATGGTAGGTAGAAACTGGATACTCCAATTTTCCACAAGAAGCCTTGTGTTAGGAGTCATACAATGCTACAAATTCCAAGGGTTCTTTGATGTGAGTGAGGTCTGTCCAGACATTCCAGCACAACCCTTTCTTGGGGGCTTTACTACACTAGATATTAAAAAATATGCTGATTCTGCTTATTTTGCAGAAGAGAATTTTTCCCCTAAACTTTCTCATTAAAATTGTTTTCCCTTAAAGAGGTAAAAGAGAATTAAAATATTCACTCCAAGCCAACCACTGATACTTTTTGACCTCTAACCATAATAAACAGGAAAAATGTTAGCTTTAAATAAAAATTCTTTGATTATTAGCATAAAAAAATACACTAAGCCCATTGGGTATTTTAAAAATATGGCAAAACAGCCAAGGTCATAATAAAAATTAGTTGCTACCATATGTGAAATAATTCTACAGCAGTCTTAATATGTGTGTCTGTGTATTACCATTGTTTCACTTTATGGAAACATCTACTTTTGATACTAATTACAAGTATTTACACATGCATGTTGTAACAGAATAGGCCTCCTTTGGGTGCTGTGAAATAGGGTGTCTTGACAGCTTCAAAATCAGCCTGGCATGTGAGCAAAAATATTGGAAATGCCTGTGGTCCAAAGGTGGCATACATAGCTGAAAAGCCACGCTGAAACTGGAGTTACAGAATGGGAAAATTTCAATTAAGAAGAAATTTAAATGAAGTCAAGTTAAATCTGTAGTAAGAATAAAAGAGTTGAAAGGGTGGAGGAATCTTGAAGAAAAGCTCATTGTGTTGCATAAGACAGACTTATTTTACAAAGAAACCAGAGCTGGTTTCTACAGACAGTAGAGTTACTACAGAGGAGTAGAGGTAATTATTCCTAATTGTAGTCAGTTGTAGAGGTAATCTCAAGGAATTTGTGAATGGATTAATCTCCCAAAATCCTGAAACTGAAATCAGAATTATTGTTCTAAAGAAACTCCAAACAAACCCCCACTCCCAAAATGGAGGTGAAGGAGAGGTGATTTCTTTTAATTTTGTTGCTTTTCAAGACCTTGGAGGAAATTGTTACTCTTTTCTCCAGGAACGTGAGGCCTTTCTTCCTCCCTCCCTTGTGAAATTCCCATATTGTCTCCCAGCTTCATTTAGGTTAAAAAAAAAAAAGTATTTCAATTATGTGAAAAAAAAAAAAAAATCACAAATTAATAGCAATAATAGAGCACTACTTTTCTATTTGTTTTAAAGGTTTCAATTATTGATTTAGGGTAAGTGTTCTACAAAATATTATGACCTATATCTTTGAGAAATACCAGTGGGTTTTAATGTCATAATGTAACAAGACTTGGATCTTCACAGAGCTGTAAGTACTGCTTCCTTCAGTTGTCATCTCTTTGTGGTAGCTGCTTTATATTAAGGAACTACATCTTTCTAGTTTGTGTTTTAAATTGATAGATTTGGGGAGAAAATTTCATGATTTGGCAGGATTAAATCACAGATACTATTTGATGAACACTGTTGATTTTGTAAACTATTTTTTTCACATTTAAGGAACAATAGGCAAAATTATGCATTGTAAAAAAAGGCAAAGGCAAAACTAGAAATATATTTTTCAATGCTACTTCTATATTCCATATTTTCTGTGGCATGAGAATCAAACTATTTGGGAAAAAAAGGCAAATGTCTCTATATATGTTTTGATTCACTTATTGTTTACATTTTGACTAAAGCACACATTTTATTGTTCATATTCAATATTAATAAGTTGTCTTCAATTTATTATTCAATAGCAACAATATTTGTACACACTACACAGTAATTTGCTTATTCATTTCCAATGGCATTTGTATACTTTTGTGAACTCTGTTAAGTAAATTAAAATATGGAGATATTTTTCTGTGCAATGAGACCAAGTCTGTTGCTGGAATTAAATTAAGGTGTCAGCCTTCCCAAAAATGAAACATTCCACACAATGAAATTGCTCCCTATGAAATAATCTAATACTTTATCCTTCATAGTAAATAAATAAAATAAATCTTAGTAGTAGCAAAAATAATAGTAAAAAAAAGTTAACTGGGTCTGAAAATTATTTGGTATAGGGAACACTGTCAGGATTTTCAGTGAGACAATGAAAAGCTTCTCACCAGACCATAAAAGAATTCTGGGGACCTCTTTTTAATATCAAAAGGCTCTGCCATCCCAGTGCATCCTTTGTGTCTCCCTTCAAGCTTTCACTAGGCACCCTCAGATGAAAATGCTGCAGCCTCTGCTCCAGTCTCAGACAGACTTTTCTAACGTGCTGTGCCAGAATCTTAGGGCAGCCTAGAACCCATTTTTCCTTCCCCCCACTACTGTGATGGCCAATCAGTCACTCAAGTGTCCCCACAACGTGCCCTGCGTGCCAGCAAAGCTTTGGAAACTTAGAATCTAATTGCTGTCTTCTTACGTCTGCCACTGAAAATGAACTCATGGCTCTGGATAGCTTTTATTTCCAGTGTGCAACAGACACAAAGCTTGTATTAGTGGTTCAAAGCCTTTGGAAAATACATAGGAAGTTGTTATTTTCTAGAGTTACTAAATATTCTTGCATTAGCCTTTTGTTCCATAGACTTTTCCAAGTTTCAAAAAAAAAATAGTCAGTTTTGTAGCTGAGTAGAAATGCTTTAATTTGACAGGTCACTCATGTATTTTTTAGAAAAGAAAAATTATTCTGATATACACAAAAAAATCTCTGAAGATGAACTCTATTGAATCAAAATAGCTTGAAGCTAAGTGTGTGAGTTGTTCCCAGCCCTGCTTTTACTCTAGGTCTATACACTGGATAGTAGTAACTGTAAAATTTTATATACCTATAAAGCCAGATTACTTTTTTTGCATTGCTTTTCTAAATAAGGTCTGTAGTGGAGAGCCTGGAGAAGGAAGAGCTTTCTGTGGTTAACTTTTTGTGAACCTTTGGGGGGCCTGCAACTCTGTTAAGAGATCCCCATTGACAGAAACTCTTTATGAATCTTCCCTTCATTTACTGGAGAATAAGCAGAAATGACAGGATAGGTCAGGCCCTACTGAATTTTGATATGTAACAGCTTGGCATTTTAGTCAGATACTATTAAAATTAATGTTTGCAGATAAAATGCAGTTGTTGCTGAGTAATGTAAGAGCAAAAGAAGAGTCCTAGATGGTTTAGGATTCTCTCATTTCACTCCTTGTTGCCCCAGCTCTAATTAATCTTTCTTTCTTTCTTTGCCCAAAGGATTCTGTTCTGGAGAAAAGTTTGCCTGTTTACCTGGGGGTTTTGCATTACACATGGGTTCTCACACTTTCTAGATGGGGCTTCAAACTTCTGCTATTTAAATTTTGTGCAGGGAAAACCAGATACCACCTGGTTTGTTGCCCCAAACAACTGCAAAGGAACCATACTAGAAAGCTAAATCTCAAAGGAAAAAAACCTGCATTTTCCTAATTCAGTGCAATAACCCAGACTTTACTGGAAAAGATAAAATGAGAGAATCACTAAAACAAGATGACAAATTGATGGGTCAGGTTCTGTGTTCATTATTAGGCAAAATTTGCCAAAAAATCAAAAGTGTTTTTCTCAGAATGGAAGATTTAAATATTCTACCTGGTGTTTTAACAATTGCAAATCTACCCTGTAGACTGGTTCATTATTTTTTAATAAATATTGGCTGAAAAGAACTTGATCACATGCAGGATTTGGATTAAAATCAAATTTGGAATATGTCAGAATATTGGGGTTTAATTTGGCCCATTGCTAACTTTTATAGTTCCCAAGATACAGTTCAGATTCTCAGAGGCTGGAGAGAGAGAAATTAGGAAGCTGGTGTTAAGGATGATTAATAACAAATGATTATAATAATTAAATAGTTACAAAGTAGTTAGAAGATTGCCATTTGTAAAAACATTTTAAAGTATATAACAATTTACATCATTAGAAAAATATGTTAAATGCAGCTTTGAAGGACATTTCTTTAAAACAGTTTCAGTAGAAATCACCAACATGACAGGTAAGGTTTAGAAAAAAGTATTCAAGCTTACCAATGCTTGTAAGTTCTTTTAAATAGATGTTATATGCTCTGATTCTCAAAGAATGTGACACTGGAAGTTTTGTCATTTAATTAATGATGTAACAAATAATAGTGAGATGCACAATAATTACATAGATAGCTAGGATTCCACAAAAATATAGTAAGCAAAAATGTGTACTTATAAATTCTATCTTATCCAACATGGGTGAGATGGGGGAATTTTTGAGTTTAGTTTAAGACACTCCTTATTGTGCGCTTCAAGTCAAAATTAAATCAAGGCTCAAGTTCAAGTAGTCATATGGTGCTTTTTGTTGTTTTGAATAAATAGTGTTTGTGAAAATAAAAAGTTAGGTGGAAAAGATGCTTTGACTACACAAAAGATCCTTGTAGAAATACATCAGATAATTTGTAGACAACAGTATTTTTACAATAATGCCAAAGACCATCCAAATAGAACTGTTTTGTTATACAAAACACATAGCTGTTAGTTGATCTGAAGGCCTATGCTTGCAGTTCAAAAGGAGCATGGCAAAGCATGATAGAAGATAATATTATTGTGAAATTGAAATCTCTGATATAGGATGGCAGAATAAAAGTGAACAGTGGGCTACTACAGCAGAGAAAGCCTGGGGGATGCTGGGTTGTATCAGCAGCAGATGAAGGCATTTTTCCACTCTACTCAGCACTTATCAGGTGACATGTGGAAACAAAACTCTTCGTTTTAGTCACCACTGTACAAAAATATTGTGGACAGGCTGCAGAGGGTCTAGAGAAGGGCCAAAAAACAGTGACAAGACCCAAGTGAATGGCCTGAAGTTGTGTCAGGGACATTAGAAAAACATTCTTCCCTCAGAAAGTGGTTGGACACTGGAACAGGCTTCCCAGGGAAGTGGTCACAACACCAAGTGTGACAGAGTTCAAGAAGTGTTTGACCTTGCTCTCAGGCATATGGTGTGATTCTTGGGGTGTTCTGTGCAGATCTATGTGCTGGACTTGCTGATCTTTGTATGTCCTTTCCAACTCAGAATATTTTATGACTCTGTGAAGATGCTGGCCTTAAACATTTTAAAAAATTAGTTGTTATGGAATCATTTAAGTTGGAAAAGACTCGAAGATCAGTGAATCAAATCAGTGGTTGTTTAATCAGGTATCACCTCACAGATCAAGCCACCTGAAATAGCCATTGAGTAACTATTGGTTATAGCTGCAGCTTTAATTGCTGTGGAAGAGGAGAAGGCATCTGGTTTTTTCACTGTATAGAGAGAAATTAATACAGGAAATGAATATAAATGGGAAAGGCTTTTAGAATCGGGGTTTTTTTGTGAGTGTGTCCCTGGCCAATATCTGCTCTTAGGCACTAGTTAATATTTCAAGTGTAAAAAACCACAGCTCATTGCAACATTTTTTTGGCAGTTGACTAAGTTTATTCAAGTGTGGGAGAAAAGATAGACTTGCTGTGGGGTTATTTTCCTGATTGGTCCCTTGCCAAGATTAAACTGTTCAGCTGAGTTTAAATGATAACAAGTTTGTAGCCTGGGTTGTGGTTAAGAAACACTTAAGTAGTCCAGTGCAGGGCAAATAGCTGCTGTGGTAGAGACAAACCATGTCCTGCAATGTACTGTGAACAGGATGGCATCCGTCTGGATCCATCCAGGCTGCATTTTAAGGAAGGTGAAAGGTTATGCAGGCTGCAATGGGGAAGGCTTTCAGCAGAGTACAGCTGCTGGAGGGAGGGAGGAGGGGAATGAAGTAATCCTTTAAAACAAACAGAGTTGGTTAAATAATGCCATGAAACTTCCAGTTCTCAACAATGATCAGAGATCAAGCTGTGTTTGTATATACAGGGTTGAAGGTTAACCAGTAACTAAAGTCTTCCCTGATTGCCCCAGGTTTACATTTTCTCTGTCACTGATGTTTGCCAAGTGGGATTTTGTGAGATTAGAAATAATACAGCTGGGCAAACGGGTATATTACAGGGCTTACCCAAACAGAGCTGAGAGGGACCACTGTGATACAACACACATGGTGGGTTCAGACCACTCCAAGAGGCCTCATGGCTCCTGTCACAAGCAAGGGCTGAATGCAGAAAATTTTAAAGCTTCCCTCTCATTTCATATTTCAAAGAAGTTGCAACAGTACCTAAAAATACTGCAACTAAAAGAAATTATAAAGTGATTTTTTCTTTTTGTTTGCCCCAGTGTATTCTCCATGTGGTTTGACAGCCCTTTGCACCAAGCTGGTTTCACTCTTTGCAGTCTTTCATTCTCACACCATTTGCTGAAAAGCTGCTGCTAATCAAAAAGCAGTATAAATAACTTCTCTTGGTAAACAGTAGTAACAGTTATAATAATGATAAGCAGCAAATGATACATAATGAAAATGGTTTTGTCTAGTAATTTCCAAATAACTGAAATGTACAAGATTAATTCCCTTAAGGAAATTCTTTCCATTAGCACTTTGTTCTTTTCCTTTCAGCCAAGAAGAACTGTCTAATTGATCTCCATTCTTTATGCTTCTGCTATTTTTCTTTGAGCTCTAATGAGCGCTTATAAAAGTTTATTGATTAGATATGTGATCTTGATGCCATTTCATTTGGCTCTTGAAGCTCTCTGCTCATTGTTCCTTGCAGAAAAAAATATTTATATTAATCAAAAATCTGCTGAGATAGAAATCAGTTCTGATACTAATGAATGATCTGGCAACAAAGAGCAAAAGAAGAGCATTGAAATGTATAAATCTGTTTCATATTCCAGCATGTCTGTGCATCCAGCACCCAGTACCCCACTGTGCAGCAGGGATGCTCTGGGACTACAGCTGGTAACACTAAGGTTTTGTGCAAAGGGGTGAACTTTGGCAATAATTTCTTACTCAAACTTCTGAAAGTAAATACAATTTCTCATGTCTAACAGCAAGAATCCCTAAAGGTTGTCTCAGTGTGTTTAGCATATGGCAGGATAGGCTTTAAGACAGACTTCTGCTAAGGGCAATTATGTTGCTTGGATAAGACTTTTTCTGAAGAACAATCCACAAAATTCTGACTCTCATCATAATACAAAGTTTAGCCTTGATATATTATATACATCCCTGGAATATGATAAGTTTACTTTCTAAAGTACAGCTTAAAACCCTGAGTAAATGAAGTCTTCTGAACATGTCTGCATTGTAAATGTATTAAAGGCAGAGAAATAAAACAGAGGACAAGAAGAGAAGTTACAATATGACTGAATTCCTGAAGAATGGATTATTTCTTTCAAATGCTGTATAAAATTTCTAAGATTCAAATGCCTTCATCTGTACCTACCCTTGCTGAAAAAATTCTTTAGACTCTCAGAGGCTAGCACTTGATGTTAACACAAGTAGCCCACACTACCCCTCAAAGGCATCTTTAAATTTATTCAAATTCTTTTTCACAGACTGATTGGTTTGTAGAATTCTGAGAACTGACATGCACTATTAATTTGTTTCCTTAACCCAGCTAAACTCCCCTCACTTTTGCCCTTTTAAAGTCCTGCAGAAATAAAAGTTAGAATAAGACTATTTGTATAGAGCAGCAAAGGATTGAGCAGAGCCTGTATTGGTACAGGGGGATTCAGTTCTGTACTGTCAACTGAACTGTGTAACATTATCACTTACTGAGCTTCATGAAACTTGTGCATGAGGAATTTTTGCTTTATAGGCTCCATTTCTGTATCATAGCTTCAAAGATGAGAGTTTTCACCTCTGCATTTTATCCAAATCTGACTCTCAAACATTTTGATGCTTTCCCTTAAATTAAAAAAATTATTTACACTTAAACATCTGTTTCTGGTCTCGATTAATGTCTTATAGAAACATGCCCAGATGCTTAAATCTCTCTTATCCCTTGCACTTTTGTCGAAATGGAGTGCAATCAGGACCTTGCAAGGCTGTTATGAAAATTCTTATTAGTTTTGGGTTGTGTATACTGCTTCCAAAGGGTGAAAGACTTGGGCACATATAGCCTTTGTTTCATATAGTAAATTCCTTAAAAAGCTGGAACTATATAATAAGTTTTCACTTAATTTTATTTGGCAACAAACCAGGAAAAAATTCAAGAACTTCAGAATTATAAGTTCAAAGTCCACCCATTGTAATGTGTTATTTACTGACCCTCACACCATAGAAAGAGATAAGTAAGTGATTAAGGCTTTTTAAAATTAATGTGATTAAAATGCTAATATCTTTAATCCTAGCAGTCTCATATATAGTCAGCAAAACAAAAGACCTAGTAAAGCAGTTAGCAAGTAAATATTTGTGCATGAAAGACTAAACAAAGATAATGTTAAGGTTTAGTTGCTATTAGCTGTTGCTTACTAATGAAAGTTAATAGGTACTATTCAAAACCAGCTTTCAGAACACTTCAGAACTGCTTTCAGCATTGTCAAGAGAAAAAGACCTTTTCTTTAGATACTCTTGCCTTAGCAAAGGAGTAAGAAGGTTTCAATGTTAGCACAGTTGGGCACCTTCTCTTATTCATTCAGAAAACTTTTATAAGGAGCATTTAAGTATTTGAGATGTCGAGACCATTGAGAAGGCTGTCACATATTCCTATAATGCATGTTTTTAACTACTTGAGCAAACAGCAGTGTTTCTGTCAAGGCCATACCAGTGACATCTTCACGGAGCTGGAGTCAAGTTTATCAGTTTGGCACTCCGTGTTTGTGTACTCTTGAATAAATTCTTGACAATAGGATTTTTCATGAGCTGTAGTGCCAGGGGATCTCTTCTATGGGAATAAGTCAATTCATATCATTAATATGGACCAAAGCTTCCAGATAAGTACTTGGTAAACACTGACCAGATTGACTAAATTACTGAGATAAAAATATGCTATGTCAGCAGATTTGGCTATTAAGTTATGTTATTGTGATAATGACTTCAGTATTAGAATAATATGCATGAAATTTTTGATTTTATGATTTTAGTGTTTACACTCATAAAAAAAAGGTCACATTTCTTAAGTTACTGATTAACAGTTTGTTCAAGGTGTTTCTCTGGGTGGTCAGGGAATTTCTGTGTGAACATACAGTTTACCCATAGGCTCTTACAATGGTCCCTTTATATTTTGTAAAACTACTCAAGAATGTTAAGTCTCTTCATTGTAATCCAATTTACAAAATTATCCTCTAATCTCTTAGAACATGAACCATTCATTTTAATGTGAACCATCTTATAAGGTAATAGAAACCTGATTGCACTATGTAGAGAGAAGTGTGACTGGTTTCAGCTTTTTAAATCTGGAAGTGAGTTTAAAATGGAATTTACAGTCTCTTGCTGATTAGTAAATTATAGCAAACACATTGGCAAGAAATTCATGGATTGTTCTGAGAGACTCTCTGTAAACTTGCTGATGTATGCTAGAAAATATTCACATAAATAATCCCATTGCTGTTAATAACAAGATTCACAGGAATAAAGCTGCTTACATCATGCTTTACAGAAGTAGATGCATGTGCCCAATTGAGTGTGGATTTCACTGATGGAAAAGGCAAAGAGCAGAGCATTATGCAAGGATCAGAGCGTATGAAAGAGCTGCTGAAGTCCAGTGGCTCTTGAACCTCTTGAACCTCTCTCCCCTTTCACATTTCTTGTGAAATTTTCATCTTCACAATTTCAGCTACTTTCAGGTTAATTTATTTTCATTGCGTGTGAGTTACAGGCCAAAACTTTACCCATTTTTTCCCCATCTACACCTAGTAAACAACAGATCCACTCTTATATAGCCAGGCTCAATACTTGAGACATGCACAGAGCAGGTTTATTGCTCCCACTTGCTTCACCTGTACAGGATAAAATGGAGTCTCAGTCACCATTGGGGATTAACTGTTGCAATCCTGTTGTCCATACAGTCCACCATTTCATTTTGTGCAGATGTAACTGACAGCAGCAGCATTGTGAGGTATTTTTGGCCACAACTGATTTTGAAAAATTCCATGAGCTTGAGGTAACAAACTACTCCTGTATCAGGAGTGATTCCTAGTTTTTACATTTGAAAAGAAAACCACCTGCAGAAGATGTAACCCCGTCTGAGAAACTGATTCAACCTATGTTGCTTTTTGACTTTGTGTAAAGGTGCAAGTGCCCATCTGCATTCATAAGACACATTTTACAGACAGCAAAAGGAAGCTGAACTTTTTAGACTGCTCAGTTCACTCAGATATTATGTGACTGCAGATAGTCCTAAGGCGTGTTTAAATCCCCTGTAAAGCAGCTTGATTAACATTATATTGTTGAATTTTCTAATGCACATTTGAGGAAGTGGGAGATTTGGGAATTGGTTTATCAAGTTTTCTTTTACTCTCCTTGGAAATGCTGGCAGATGAATTAACATTGGGATAGCTGCTTAAGTTGTCTTCCTGATGTTGGAGGTGGATGTTAGCTTTTTATAAAATGCTTAAATTCACCTTTAGAGAAATCAGCTTGCAGGAGTTTAGATATTTTTAGATATTATTCCTTTCTCTTTCGCAGCATTTAGATTTTATGTAGCTAAAGGTCAACCTTGGAACCCCTCTGAGATGTCAACATGAGCAGCCAGGGCATTTTTATGACCCACTTTTCTCAGTGAAGACACTATCATTTATTACTAGTGGAGGATTCCACTCGCAACTACATCAGAAGAAACAAATGCTTTTAAAAGATCAAGTCTAGCCTAGGCTGAAGTACACAGAATGCCTGTCAATACAAAGGAGTTTACTCTGCTTAAATAAAGAGCAGTTTTTATAAGTGTCAAGTCAGAGTAGATAGCTGACAGTAAATCTTTGATCAGCTCCTGGAGCATGTAAGCATTTGTGATAAAATTCTCTACTTGGATGTGTATGTTTAAGAATTTACTCCTACAGTTTTATCCTGATGTTAGCTGCTCATTTTTTGGCTGCTATGTACGGGGGAGCAATTTTATTTACCTTCTCAAAGATAGAGAGGGATACCATAAAGGCACTTTGTTTTCTTTGCCTGGCTTTGATATGTTTGATTTGTTGGTAGTGGTGTTCTGCTGTGATCCATTTCATAATGCTGCCTATGTGTGTTTTTCTGTTTTATTGCTAGCTCAGAGTAGACTGACCATGACATGGTTAGTCAGAAAACATAGTTCAGCAAGTTGATATGTTGATATTTTGAAGGTTATACCTCTTATCAACCTCTCTGATTTCAGAAAGATTGTTCTATCTTTGAAAATTGTGACATGCTATTAAATTACAGAAAAAAGCCCCAAAACACCAACAAAACAAAAAACCTAACTCCTCCAGGTATGCAGCTGGTGCTAAGCAGCAATTAGTGTTGGTGGAACATGGTCTTGATTTCCTAAACAGAAGAGATTTCATTCTTGTATTTCTCAGACTGGAAACACAAGAGATTAGTGCAAGTAGTGTAATCTCTGTGGCTCTGAATGGAGGTAATCAGTCATTTTCATCCTTTTCCAGCAGAGCACACTAAAGAACAGCACAAAGATTAAATGTCCTCTGGATGCTAATGGAGCCTCTCTTCAGTTGACATTGACATCTGCCTGGGACCTTGGCAGACATACTTCTGCTTGCCACCACTTTTCTGCCTTGTGTATTTTCTTCCTCAAAATATATATTTATGTATATAAATATAAACCAAACTAGAAAAAAGTTCAAACCATAAGACAGTCTAGAATTCGGATGTCAAGTCTAGTTATCTGTTACAGTACTGGCACCTTTTCCATAAGACCTCATCAGTCACCTCCTTCTGCTTGGACATGCAGAAAAAAGGGTCCTGAGAGGACATGCTTTTGTAAAATCAGTAATATTGCACAGTGACAAATTATTTTCTATCCAGTATTATTCCCAGTCTTTAGCTTTTATAGGTTTTTTAATCAATTTGTACCCTTACATATAATGAAAATTTAGGTTATAGAAATGATCCTTTCAAAAAGTGTCCCTGACAGTCTAATTGGCCATTCTATGTCATGATGTGCCATTGTGTGCTTTATTCTTTATAAGTATTTTTGGCTATTTGCATTAATAAAATAAAAATATAACAGTAAATTCCATTGGGATGTTATGACAAAAAAATAAGACATTTGGTGTTAATTTCTAGCTAGTATTTATGGTGAGGAACATTTTTTTAGTAGGAAAATAGTTTTCTAATTTATGATCATCGTGTTGGAACATTCAAAAACAAATAAATGGACTTGTTTAAATACAAAATAATTTTGAAGACACAAAATAATGACTTTATTTCTGTGAAAAACATGTTTTGGAAGGTTATAAAGCAGACGCAAAAGCCACTGCTCAGTTTCAATAAATAAATAAAAATAAACTTAAGACACAAAGTGAGTGTAATGTTCTCAAAAAATTTCTGTCTTTCAGAATTATCCCTTAGGTAGTGAGTAATATATATATCAATAAGATAAGATTATATATATAAGATAATATATATCACTAGATATATAGATAATATATATCAATAAGGTAAGAAGGATACAGCAATGGCTGTCACGGAGGAGGTAAACATAACTTTATGCAATTAAACTGCTTTACCTATGTTACAACAGAAGGAAGATCTTAAAATATTTATTTTGCAAAATAAATATAATGCTGCCTTTATTTCTATATAATTTTCACTGCTTTCTGGACAGGTATTAAATGTTGTGTCCATGATGTGTATTTTGGCCTTTCTCTCATGTTGTCTCTGAGCTGAAAATTGACTGGACAGAGCAGTGTTTGGTTTTGGTAGAATTTTTCTTTTTTTTTTTTTAAGCAATAAATCTGCTTTAAAATGGAGAAGCTGTAAGTTTGAGAAGGCCAGGAGAAGGAAGATGTCAGACATTTGGAGAGAGAAGTGGAAATGGTTGTGATGAGTCACAGCTCCTAGTAGAACTCATTCTTGGGACTGGCCTCCAAAAAACTTCATTTTCAGCACGGACAAGCTGTATCTTTGCATTAGAAATACGATAGAAAATTCATTAATATTTGCCATCCCCAACTATTCCCCTTCTGTAGGTGGTCTTTCATCTTGTCTTTGTCCCACATCACTCAGTGTTTTGTGAGTAAAGACGTTCACTTGATTTCAAGGAGGATTTCCAGTGTAGAGTGTGGAGAAAATTTGTGATGGATTTGTTGGAACCCATGTTGATGAAGTGCTGTAGTGAGAGATACTTTAGATGGCATTATGCCTTGTTGAGCTGCAGACAGGAGGTACCAATACTTCATGTAACTAAGAAGAAGTTGCAAGGGTTTTCTCTTACGAGAAGATGATAAATATATAAAGAATAAGTGTGGCTGTACAAGTTTGTACAGATTTTGTTTGGTAACAAAAGACATTTTGCAGCAGACCTACACTGTGTACTCAGACACTGATCACTGCCAACTGTGTGGTTTAATGCACACAAGGAGAGGTAGGTGCCATCTGCATGCTCCTGTCACATCACATCTGTGTTTTCTTACTTCACATCAATGTAGAAAATATCTGGAGAGCAGGTCTTTTTGACAGTATAAATGAAGAGTATGGGGATGGATGTGGTTTCCTGTTACTGTTGTTTGCAGGGAACGATTTAAATCATTTCAGGACATTGCATTTGGATCTCTGCCATACCCTGGGACAGATGATGTTGGATTATGCCAAAGGATCAGGAAGATGAGAATGGATATCTGCTCACTGAAAGTAGATCTTCCATCAATCTCTCTAAATTATGTCCTGTCTTCTGTGCTGGCCTTGATCCCAAATGTGATGGATCAAGGGTATTGGCTTCAACTGAATGAATTATATTGCTCCCTGGCTGTCATTTCAGACCTGTTCTGAATTGATATATAGGGTAATGCTAAGGCAGAGTTCTCCTATCTGAGGATTTTTTAAGTGTTGGTCTAAATACTCCATGCCTTAAAGAAAAAAAGAATGTATTTTCCATAACTCAGACATGAGTTGTTTCAAGCATGAGTGGCTGCAGTTGCTCATATGGCATTCTTTCATCAGCTAGGCAGGTAATCCATTTGCAAAAACTTTCTAGGAAGAATCCTGTTCACTTCTTCAGTATTCCTTGAGCAGTGTGGGCATTTCAAACACTCCTGGAGCATACAGGACGAGCTAGACTACTTACGAAGCCTTGTGTTGTGTCGTGATGTCACCAAAGTAAGAAAATTAATACTTTACAGTAATGTGAATTTATGAAATATTTTCCATTCCAACTTTATACCTCAGGCAGTTAAACTTGCAGGCTCTGGCACAGATCCAGAGACATCTGAAATAAATATTTTCTTTGACCCCCTTGGACTTGGTAATCCAAGTTGTCTCCACAGCAATGTTTTCATATGCTATGCACAAGAAACTGCTCCTGTTGTGGCTTATGCCAGCTCACAGGAGAGGACAGCAACAATATGTACATATGTACAATAATGTGTACAAGTTACAAAAAAAAATCTAATTGAAATTATAAAATAAATGGTAATGGGAAAATAGAACAGCAAGCCCAAAAGCTGTCAGTTACCCAAGGCTTTGGTAGTAACATGGTCTTGAAAGACAATTCATAACTGCTGATGAGTAGAATGACTTGATGCTTAACTGTTCCCTCATAGTGGAAGAAAATAGCTTGCTAAAATCACCAGTACCAGTTTCCTCACCATCATATCAACTTTGGCTGGTTTTTAGTCAATCTCCAAGCCCACTGCTGGCTTTTCTCCTTTTCAACTTGGTTTGGAGCATGAATCCCTGTTGCTCTAAAATGAGCGGAGACAGTGTGTGCCTACTCAGCCTGTGCTGCCAGCTGGTCACAGACAAGTCAGAGTGGACATGGCAGGGTTAGCCACGTGGTGTGCTTCACAGGACAAACCCTGCAGAGTCCTGCTGCTTAGTCCTGACTCTGGAACACATAAAAGTTAACACATCCAAGAAAAAAAGCTGTTTTGTTTGCAGTTGTCTGAAGTGTTGGCCGAATGGCTTTCTTGCTAGGTCTTGTCTAGTGTATAGACATTAACAGCATTAAGAATGAACTAAATTTGCTGCTTTCCTCCTTCTTCCTGAAGACTAATTTGTAGTATTTGTCTCAGCCTTGTGGTTAGCAAGGAGAGAAAGAAATATGTGCTAACAACATATCAACAGACACAAAATGTACCTCATATTTGCTAAACTCGCCTCTACACCTCAAAAACATGTAAGGATTATGATCCCATAACCACTAGCAAATGTTTTAGATGGACAATCTACGTGCTAGGTTAGGTTTTGTTTTTACATTTTTTACAATATTTGCAATACATTTTAAAAATAATAATAATAAACTTGTTTTCATCCATTTAAACCAAAAGCCTCCCTTCAGGAAGTTTGTTTACTATTTTCAATACTCATCATTATATTTAGTTCTCTTTCCAGAGTACACATAATGCGTGCAGAATGTTCTCTAACCAACTGGAAATAGATTATTTTAACAAATGGGGCCTTGCTCACTAAAAGTGACAGCTCATGTCCCAAGTAAACTAAACATAGGTGGACAAATTCTCTGCCCTGGCTAGGTAAGCACAGCAGCATCACAGGAGCAGGGAGAGAACCTTCCTTGTCTCTCTTAGACCTAAATTTGATTACCCACCCTTTGCCCCTTAAGTCCCATGAAAGGTAGAGAATGTTGTAGCTGTATCACTGCAGTGGAACTGTGTGTATGAGGGAAAGAGTGTGCCCTTGAGAACACATACTCATATAATAAATATAATAGAATTTGTTAGATCGGCTCTGTGGAATTTGGACTCCTTTGTCTCCATGGACAAAGTAACATTTAGTGTTGACATATAAGTGTGTTTATACAGCATTATCCATCTTTTAAAGTCATAGAGTGTTATTTTTTATTGATATAGTGATATTGTTTTATGTTTATGGATTTTATCCATAAAACCAGTCAGGGTATGATTCAAAGCAACATGTTGCTCTTGTACTTCTTTCTCTGTGGTTTTGCTGGAAAGCTGACAGAGATGTGAACCTGAGTGTGCCTGGTTGTCTCCAACTGCGTGGTGGAGAATGTATTGGATTTCTGACTCTTCAGAGATGGCTGAATTATTGGGAAAATATCTTATATATATATCTTATACATACCTTATATATACCTGAACAGGCTGGGTTCCTTGTCCTAAAGTTTTTACAAGCTTTGTAAGCAAAGCTTTGGGTCTCTTTTTGTCTGTATTCGTAATGGGTTTCACAGCTTCAAGACCAAAGCTGAAGAACGGCTGTCATCAAAGGCTGTGTTCTGGGGGAGGGGAACGAGGATTTGAGGGTGCAAAGAGGGTGATCAGTAAAAGCATTGTGTGGGGCATTTCACTTGCAGTACACACACGGGAATTTTTAGGGTTCTGATCAAGGAAGAGAATCTCCAGGAGTGGATTAAAAGAACCTACATAAATTAATTGGTGAAATCTAGGAGGAGAAAGTCCTGGTTTGTTATACTTATATTAGGAGAATAGCAACATAATAATGATTTCTAAATCTTCCTGTATGTTGTCTATATGCCTATTTCCACAAGTTTATTTACTTGTGTCCTATCCTGAAAATTATATTTAATATGGTAGAAAAGAAATAATTAAGGTAACAGTATCAGCCATTTAAAAAAATTGATATACTAAAACATACAATCGAGCACATATGCTATTCAGAGCCCTAGTAAGAGTAGTTTCCACAGCAAAATATATTGCTAGTAAGGAATTAGATGATGAAACATGACTGTGGGTATATGATGATAATCTTTTGTTCTTCTGTATCAAGAAGTAATTAAACTGGAAGTATGTGTACATCTGTGACAAATTTAGTTGCCTCTAAATGTTTGCTGAGGTGACCATTGGTATTTAAACCACTAGAAAAGGATTTACATAGGTGTACAAACAAAAGCGTGTATTTTTTGCAAACCTTTTTGTGATGCATTCCTTTGATCCAGTTGACAATTTGCAGCTTTACTCATGGTGTGGCTGTTTGCCATGTCTTTGTAGTTTTCTGAAAAGGAACAGGCAAACAGAATTTATAATGACTGAAATATGCAGATTCTGGAAAGGTTAGCCAGCTCCTGTTTGCAAACAAATCTATCATATACTCTGCAGCTGAATGTAGCTGACAGCTTAGGAACTGGGATATGACAGGACTGAAATGAAAAAAAGAAACATACAAAGGAAAAAAAAACCATACAAAGAACAGAAGGGTGTTGTATTAAGACTAAGAACTATGTTTTACTTGTTTGGTTGCTAGTGCCTTATCGATGGATATTTTTTGCGCTGTTTGAATCATATAGTTGAATATATTTCTAACAGGAAATAAAGCAGATAAATTTATTGCATATTTAGGGTTAGAAGGAAATCCCAACATGTTTTTCACATTTGAAGTTCAGTGATGGTTTTCTCACAATCTGAGGTAAATAAGGGACAGCTGATATATTCAAAGAATAGGAGCTGCAGCTGAATCACAGCATGAGTAGAGTTGGAAGTGCCAGTACAAGGATCATCCAGTTGGACCCTGTCTTGCACAGGACACCCCAAGAATTGTGCCAGGTGCCTGAGAGCATTGTCCAAATGCATCTTGAACTCTGCCAGGCTGATGCTGTGACCACTTCCCTGGGGAGTGTGTTCTGCTGCCCAGCCACCCTCTAGATTAAGAACCTTTTCTTCATATCCAACCTAAACCTTTCTAACCACCCTAAACTGCAGGCCAGTCCCTCAAGTCTTGTCACTGGTCACCACAGAGAAGAGATCAAGAGCATAAATCAGACAGGGGATGAGAGGGAAACAAAAACATGCCCATAAAGAAATTGATACCACTGGAGAAGAATATGGACAATCAGGGATGTCAAGGCAGGAGTCATTGTATGGAGATGGAGCTAGTAGAGAGTCAGAAAATTTGAATTTCCTAAAATAATACTTTTAAACTGAGATTTTTTTTTTTGTCTGTTGCAAGGGAAAGTGTCTTAAAAGTAATGGAAGTGTATCTTGTATATTTTTAGACTTTGAATATTGAGCCATTAGTTTTAGTTTGCTTGCTTGTTTGCTTTTGGGGGTGTGTTGTTTTTTTCTAACATAAAACCTCCCCATTCTTGGCATTCCAGAATGTCATGGTCATATCAACACTGAGTTTGCAGTGAATTTCCAGTGTTACCTATTTAGAGTGGTACAAACACACAGGAATGAGTTCTTCCAAGTAATGCTATCCTGTGGGTCAGTGTAGCAGAAAGGGCTGAACAACAGTTTTCCATCAAAGATTAAACTGCTCATTGCTGTGGTTCAGTAACAGGAGTGCAAGTTCCTGCTCATTGGCCAGGGCTGCCTTTGTTCATGCAACATTACTTTTTGTAATGAGGCACTAAAGAAATGTAAAACATGGAGAAGAGTAGGGCACAGCATGATTTCTTTTCAGTCCCTTCTCCCCAGAGACAGAAAACATCAGCACACATTCTCTTATTGATTACAAAGAATTTAGTGTCTCTGTTGTGGCTCTGGTCGGGTACACCCTATTTCTATTTTCTAGTTGGAGAAGCACCTGTAATCCTACAAATTCCATGCACAGTGGTAAAGTTGCTAAGGATCATACTGAAAGTTAAGAAAAATTGTTTCATCCTTCACCAGAAGACCCTGTGTTGCATTGCAGTTCTGAAGATTCAGGGAAGGATTTTGCCACTGGTATTTCATGGTATCAAGGTGGCATTTTGCAGTATCAGTCATAATGGCACATTTTCTCAGAATTATGGGATTTAACTTTGTTTCTTTTACTTCTTCTCAAATAATGAGTATATTCTGTCTTGTTAAAAGAAAAAAAGATATTTGATTCAGAAAAAGGTATATGCATCACAAGGTCTCATTGCAGTTATGGAAGGGGATGAGAGTGGGTTCATCTGAGAACATCTGAGCTGAAGGGAAGGTGTCTGTGGTAATAGAATTGAATTTCACAATTCCCAAGAAATTTATTTGGTATTTTGTTTCTGTTTTGTTTACAAAATGGGGTGTGTTTTTTGTGATACTAATAATTTATTATTTTTATTGATTTCCTTTGGACTGACAGCTGAAGTCTTACCACGCTTTTATGCCATGTCCCTCTTAAAACTCTTGAGATATATGCAAGTAGGAATTAAAAAAAAGAGAATGCATTCTTTAAACCCATAGTAAGCTTACTTTCTTATTCTGTTAGTTCAGCACTCAGTCAAGGTATTTTCCTTGTTTTAATAATGACATGAAAAAATACCTAATTAGATTTGATGTTTGTAACATTTCTCAGACAATACCTAGGATCATGATCAGTGTAGGTATTTTCATGGAGCCAACAGCTCTCCAAAGCAAACACAAACTTCATTCACATTTGCAAAAAGGAGGAAAAGGTAGTCATAAACAACAAACTTTTTGTTAAAATTATTAGCTGTGATACCATTTCTTAAAACAAATGAACCCTTTTGTCCATCACTCCTTAACTCCTTTTTCTTGAATTGTAGGTTCAATTTTCTAGCATTGTTAAATATTGGTTAAAAGTAAGAATGTTCCATAAGGTGGATAAAGAGTTTTAAGACTATTTGATAATTTATCTCCCTGAATTGTTTTCCCCACCTTTTGTATAGTATGTGCATGTGATTCTACATTAATGATTAAATACTCACATTTGTATTAGTTCACAGAAATTGCATCTTAATTACAATTAATTACATCTTTGCTTGCTCAGTTTCTCTTCCTCTGGAAGTAAAATCAGGAGGCTGCAGTGAAACAGCTTTAGATATTGACAGGTCTAAAATAACTATGTGAGCTTCATCACTCCAAAAATCAAACCTGAAGTGCTTTGGATTTGTTCTCTCTAGTGTTTCCTGGAACGGATTTGAAGCAGAGTTGAAGATCTCCCTGTTTCATACACAGAAAGCAGGGGAGCCTATGCTTCACATTTATCCTGTCTCTATATCCAGGAAGAACCCCTAGGTACTGTAGGGCAGCTGCAGGCACAGCTTTCAGGTCCATCAATAGAACCCACGATACAGAAATGAATTCTACATTTTCTCACAGAATATTGGACAGCTTAATGCTGTTAACCTTTTCTGCTCTGTGCACACAGGCTGTGTGCAGTGGTTTCAATGGAAATATGGGGGAAACAGAGTTGGATCTCAGACACCTGTGAGCGACATGCCATCAGCAGGGTTTGAGGGCTGACATATTTTGTTATTTTGGTTGCCAATAGAAGTGTTCTGGACAACGATGGAATAAGTATCTACTGAAAACATCTACAGAGCCCCCTTTGTACATCCAGTCCTTCCTGTTTGCTTCTCTTTAAAAAATGGGGGCAATCTACTTGAGAGTAAATCTTGGCTCAGACTGTAGGAGGAATAGATAAAGAGAAAAGCAATAACACATAAAAATTTTATTGAACTTGAACCAAGGATGTTGGGATATGAAAATAAAAAACCTTTCAGGTTTGAAGAGGAAAATGTGGTGCTTCATATTATGCTTTCATGGTCTTGAGGAAAAGAAGCCAGGTCTTTGCTTATTAATCAGACTGAACTGAGGAAGACTGTGCTGTGTTTGCTCAGAAGTTGCTAAGGGCAATAATTTAACTTAGTTACACTTGCTGCTGGCTGTAGCTTGTGTACATATGAGCCACTCCAAAAATTTATCAAGAGATCTTCCAATTAATTCATGGAAGTTAAATATTAATGCAAAAGTAAACAGTCTGTTGACTTGCTGTGTGGCTCATTAGTTGGGAGCACAGAAGTAGTGTTGAAATAGCGATAGTTTTAAGAAATGAATGGTAAACCTAGCTCTCTTTTCACAGGGCAGCTATGTATCTGAAAGGGAATGAAATAAATTCCACAGTAATTTGCAAAGGGCAAGTCCATATGAGATTCATTTTGTTCTTTCTCTCATCATCCCAAGTATTTCTAGCTTTGCAATGTGTTCTGCGGCATAGGTTATGTTGGTGTAAAAGTTAAATTATGTATCTCCTTGTTTCAGATCAGTACTGTTGCTGATGTTTTTCGACAAAATCAGTGTGTACCTGAGGCTGGAAACCACCTCTGGAGATGCCTAATCCCTAACCTCTCTGCTCAAGGCTAGGGCAAATAGAGTAGGTTGGATGGATAAGGTGAGAGCAGTGGATATTGTCTACCACAACTTCAGGAAGGCTTTTGACACTGTCTCTCATAGCATCCTCGTAGGTAAATTCAGGAAGCGTGGATTAGATGAGTGGGCAGTGAGGTGGGAGGAGAACTGGCTGAATGGCACATCCCAGAGGGTCATGAGCAGTGTCACCAGGTATAGTTGGTCTGTCATTAAATGGTGTCCCCAAGGGTCAATGCTGGGCCCAGATTGTTTAACTTCTTCATCAATGACTTGGATGGAGGGGCAGGTGCCTCCTCAGCAAGTTCACTGACAACACAAAGCTGGGAGGAGAGGCTGATACCCCAGGGGGCTGTGCAGCCCTTCAGAAGGACCTCAGCAGGCTGGAGAGATGGGCACAGAGGAACCCTCTGAAATTCGGCAAAGGGAAGTGCAGAGTCCTGCACCTGAGGAAGGATAAACCCATGGACCAGCACAGGCTGGGGGCTCAGCTGCTGGAACGCAGCTCTGTGGAGATGGACCTGGGAGTCGTGGTGTACAACAAGCTGTCCATGAGCCAGCAATGTCCTCGTGGCCAAGGAGGCCAAAGGTGTCCTGGGGTACATTAGGAAGAGCATTGCCAGCAGGTCAGGAGAGGTGATCTTGCTCCTCTGCCCAGCTCTGGTGAGGCCTCATCTGCAGTGCTGTGTCCAGTTCTGAGCTCTTTAGTACAAAAGAGATGTGGAGCTTCTGCAGCAGGTCCAGTGAAGGGCAACAAAGATGATGAAGGGACTGGAGGATCTGATGAGGAGAAGCTGAAAGAGCCTCTTCAGCCTCAGGAAGAGATGACTGGGAGGGAATCTCATCAATATCTGTCAGTACCTGAAGGGAGGTATCAGAAGATGGATCAGGTTCTGCTCCATGATGCTGAGTGATAGGACATGAAGCAATGGGCAGAAACTGATGTCCAGAAAGTTCCACATGAACTTTTTAAGTTACCTTGAACTCTCTGTGAGTTGTTGAATGTTTAGCAATATGACTGCATTGCAGTTACATGTAAGTGCATTGCCAAAGGTTTTATCTGTTCAGCTACAATGGGCCCAGAGGGACCATTTTAATGTTGGAGAAAAGGGGAGAAAGAAATTCTAGCAAGTGATTTTTCTTAGTTTATCTGTTTAGGGTTGTGTTTCTTTACTCTCCTGTTTTATTGCTTTAGGGATCAAGATTTGAGAATCAAGATGAGACATTCTCAATAAATGAGCCTGCATATGATAATTCCGTTATCCAACTTGTTGCAAAGAACCTGGCACTTTAGATGAAAATTGAAACCCTAATGTTTCATTTCAGGTCTTTAATTCAGTATGTTTTTCAATATATTCTTCTTTTCTATGCCTCTTTTACTAATGGCACTTCAAAAAATAGATAACTTGATTTTATTTTGATTTGTTATTGGTTGTCTGATATGACCTTATCTATCTAGATGCTTATTCCATCACTTTACACCTCCCTGATTCTTTGTTGTCTGGCTTCAGTATAACTCAGAAAGGACAACAAGGCCATGTTGGCAGGAAATAAATAATGGAGGAAGAAGTCAGACTTTAATTTGGTATTTTCCCAAGGGACTTTATTAAATTACTAGAATAGGACTTCGGGCACTTATGGAGTCATTTCATTTTCAGGGGTAGGCCGTCTTTGATAGAATATTTTAAATTTATATGTGTGTGTGTCTATGGTTCTTTATTATAGTAACCAGTCAGAAACCTGAATAGTTAGAAATTGAAATTAGGTGAAATTAACAATTTGGCTTCACTTGATTGTTGATTTATGAGAAGATGTTCTTGCCTCACTGAAGTTATACTATCTTCTGAATCAGCTCCAAAACTGGATTTATGAAATCATGGATCATTTTCAAAAGTTGAAGATCTCCAGCAGTTTCCAAATCTCTTCACGGATTGGAAGATGAGTTGAATTTTATGCAAAATTACTGTCCTTCTCCTTAAAACAGATGATCTAAAAGACATTAGAAGCCTGTCAGACTCTGGAATTAATTTTTGTTAGAGCAAAACTTATATGGACTGAGGAAATTTTTTTATAGAAAGGAAATTTTGACCTCTTGATCTAGAAATACTTCAAAGGTCTGAAAAAATCTCTCTTCCACACCCATGGTCTTGGAAGAGGAGCTGGACAGAGCAGCCTTGCTTCCTGGCCTCTCAGCTTCGCAAAACTTTTTGCATCAAATATGAGCAGTGAAATCTCCTGGGCTCTTGTCCTTCTGAGGACAGGATTCCCCACCTGAGCAAAAGCCATGATCTTCCAGGAAGCTGTTTTACCCTTCCACCAGTTTTCTGAGACTGTAAACACCCCCCTTCATTTTGGCTGGGGCCAAGGTTCTTGTGGCAGAGCATCCTGTACAATAGACAGACAAACAGGTGAGGCAGGTCTGCTGTCCCTCAGAATGGTGTCAAGCTCACTATTTCTGAAAAAGTTCCATCAGACTTTCTTGTTCTGATGATATAGCTGGGCAAGCTTTGCCTTTGACTGCACTGAGTTCCACAGGTGTAAGAGCACACCTTTGGAGATTCTGGGGCTGCTGGCTATTTGTTTGGTGCTGAGAACAGCATCATTTTTATTGGAAAAAACCTCTAAGATCAGCAAGCCCAACCATTAACTCAGCACTACCAACACCCCCACTAAACCATGTCCCTAAGTGCCACATCTCCATGTCTTTTAAATCCCTCCAGCAATGGTGACCCCACCACTTCCCTGGGCAGCATGTCCCAGTGCCTTGACAGCCCTTTTGGGGAAGAATATTTTTTCTAATATCTAACTTAAACCTGCCCTGGTGCAACTTGAGGTAATTTCCTCTTGTCCTATCACTTGTTACTTGAGAGAAGAAGTGCTAAGGTTTCAGAGGTGCTCCTTACAGAATGCAGCCGCAGTCTATTACACTGACTTTTGTGAAATGTGGTGGCTGGAGGAGCATTTATTTTGTCAGAGAAAACCCACACTGAAGGTAAACCTTCGAGAGACAAGATTTGCACAGCTAAAACAAGAAGTTTTCAAGCCTTTTGAGCTAAACCCATCATGCTGATTATAGATTTAATTCCAGTAATTTCTATTACATATGTTTTTTCCTGGAAGGGAATGCAGGAAATTGCATGTATTTTTCTAAAGATTGCTTTCTTAAATACTTCAGTTGTCTTTCTGGTGACCAAAGGAGATAGAGTTAGTTAATCTGCATACAGAAATCAATATGTTTTGCTGTAACAAATCAACACAGTTAAATAAAGCACCATATTATGAAGCTGCACTAGTCCTTTCATATATAACCTAATGAAAATATTCTCCTGTTTGGTGTTGGGGTGGATTTTGTTTGCTTTTACTTTTTTTTTCCTGTAAGTACATTAAAAATGCTTACTCTGAATTGAAAATGAAACCTATAATCAAGTTTTAAGTATTAATGTCATATATTTAATTTATATTTAACATTTACAAATACAGTCCTAAGGGAAGAATTAATGTTGACATCATTTTAATTTACCTGAGCGCTCATGCTGGGTCAGGAAAACTTCTCTTTCCTCATATCTCATTAGTGTGTATGGCTAGATAAGTCAGAGGTGTATTTTTAAAATATCTTTTTATTTGCAACTTGCCAAAATAGCTTTTATAATGTTCCATACGTGCTGTGTCTCACAGGTTTCTGCTAAGTCATACTTATACTGTAAGCACAAAGCTGAGATGGGGGTTTTTTGCTCAGTTTTTTTACTGATTCTGAAATTGCAGCTTGAAGAGTGAAGGACAATCATATTTTTAATTTTGCACATCAACAATAAGGATCCAGAAGGATGTTTGTGCCTTTAACAATATCCATACAACTCTACTGCCATCATGCTCTGTGCTTGTTGGCATCTGTGTGATTCACTGCCTCCTAAATAGGCCCACCCTCCACTTAATCATGAGTTTGGTCAATGGCTTTTTGCTGGTGAGGTTTTAGCTCTAATCAAACCCTTATCTAGGGTACTCTCTCATTTTTAACAATGACAAAACTGGAAGGTTGGGCTTAATATATTACCTTGGTGCCCCAAACTTATACACTTTCTGGTCTCTAGAGTGGAAATAGTGAATTCTTATTTATCCACTGCTGTTTCTTACTCAGAGCAGGGCCTCAAGGCTGAAACCAAACAATGTGGTCCCTAATTTGGGAGTGTAATACTGCTAGCAAAAAACGACCCTGATAAACCTCCAATCCAGAAAACAATAAAACCAATCAACAAAAAGCAATCAAATCATGGACCAATAGTATAAGTGAAAAGTCACACGCATACGGGGTTCAGACCCTGTGATACAGTGGGTCTATTTCAGACAAACTTTTACCAGGGTAAATGTGTTGCTGTGGAGTTGATGTGGCTGTAAATAACTCCTTGAAACTCTTGAGCTTACTTTAAAGCTGGCTTGTGGATCTCTGAATGCAGCAGAGTTTGCAGAGCAGCCATGCTGGGCTTCAGCAGAGGTCATCCTCACACCTTTCTGCCAGAGGAAAGAGCACTCATTCTTCTTCCTTCTGAGACAGGAAATGAAGAAGATCAGGAGAAGGAGGTCTCCTGAAGGAGAAGGAAGGGTCTTGAATTGCTTAGTAGCTGTCTCCTTGAAGGTTAAATTCTGTCTCTTTGATGAGAATGGATAAATTCCCATGACACCCACATGAATCAGGAAGGTGGAATACGGGACCGTGCTGTCCCTTGCTTACTCTGGCTGGCCCATTTGGTGGTGGGTTCCTTTCTCTAGTACAGCTTGGCATCAGCTGTTCAGGAGCAAAGGCTGGTGGTTAGGCGACTCTCTTGGGAAATGAGGCTTTTGCATGTCTGTGTGCTCAGGAACCTGTTGAATCCAGCACCCTCACCTGCCGAGTCCTGCAGGCCTTAAGCCGCTGTGTGAAAGGTGCAGATTCCCACCCAGCCTTTTAAATGACAGCGAGCAAATCTGCATTTTCTAAGGAACTTCATCTTGTCAGTGTGCTCTGGGTATTATTCCATAATGATTGATGTTTGGGTTGCCTTAGGGGACCTAAGCATTCCTTTGCCAAATTTCTAGATCCTATCTTGGGAGTGATGTGAGAAATAGGCTTTGAGCAATTTAGACGGGGCAATTCTAAGCATGCACAAAGCAAACACCTAGGAAACTTTCAGGTCAAATCAGGAGGAGAGCAGTAAGTTTAAACACTTTGTGGAGTATGGAAACCCTCCTAAGTATTTTGGATTTCAGTTTGAACATCTGGGCCTCACATTTAAGTCAATGTTCTAGAAAGTTGTGTTGTTTGTTGAATGTGGCTAACAGACACTGGAGACACTTGTGTTATTCTAAATAAGCACAGGAAGCAAAATGTTAGCAAGTATGAAGATGCCGGGGTTTAATTTTCAATCTGAGATGTTTTAATGTTTTTGCTATTTCATTGTGGATGATGTCTACATTTGATTAGTTACTGGGTTTTTTGATGGACTCTTTATTTTCTTGATAATCAGTTTACAGGCTGATTTTTCTCTGTAATAATGCAATGATGTCTTCTCTAAACTAAACTTTAGCTGACTCAGAAGTTACATACTGAAAAATACTGAGGAGCTGAATAGTGTAAGCCATCAGGAGTTCTTAGAAAGGAAAACATTTGGCATTCTCATGTAGCCATGTTAGAACATTAATCAGAAGATACGTAAGATCTCTTCTAATTTGACTTTTATCAGTGTTTTCATAACTATTGCTTTGCAATGAGCGGTTTTACAGAATTTCGCATATCACAGAGAAAGCAATATTAAGATCTTAGGATAGCTAAGAAGAAGCAGCTCCATAAGAACACTTCTGGTTTTTTGGATCAGTATTGCACCTCAGACACAGGCAGAGTGATTTTGAATTTAATCTGGCTATCACTTCAGAAGCTATTTCCCATGAATTCACACCCATTCACATAAGGTCACCGCATGAAAGCTCTCACCTTTGAAAGCAAAGTTCAAAGTTGAGCATGCTTTCCTGACTGGAATTATTTGCAGCTCAGTTTCCTCCAGTTGTGAGATATATTATCACATTCTTGTCTAGTTCCCACTGTTATAAAGGTATCTAAAAAGCTTTGTTTTTAGAGATTTGTGGGGGTTTTTTTCTCTTTTCACCTTTATGTTCCTGTCTTTGGTCAGTGGAAATCAGGTGCTATTTATTCAATTTCTGTAACACCCACTTCGTGGGAATCTGAGTGTCATTAGCTCTGCCCATGGCTTTAGAAAAACAAATCCATTCTGATTTGGGATTGCCAAATGAGACTGTCTGGGGTCAGACATAAAGGAAGCAGGAAGAGAGCAACAGTGAACAAGGAAACATTAGTATGAAAACAATTTTACTTCTATGAATCATAGAGCCTTTGGTGAAATTAATTAAACAAGGTCCTGGGCACATTCAAAGAAGGACTTGAAAGGTAAAATACCTCTATGAAGGTGAAATAAGTTCATAGTATTATTTGAAGTGGTCTCAAGAATGTTACATTCACAAGGAAAAGAGGAAAAAATTGAAAGTTGGGGTTTGTGGGTAGACACAGCATATTTTATTTTACTGTTGCACAAGAGGAAAGCAGTTATACTTTTAAGCACATTAGCCCTACATCAGGGAATAGAAAGACAAATTTTTGGACTCATGGGCGGGAAGAATGAACTGATACTAAAAGCTTTTCTGTTTTTCCTACTGAATCAGAGACAGGAAAAGAGTCTTTGCTACAACCTTTGGATACCTCTTATATGATTAGAGCAGGATTGCTACAGCAACTTCCATGCAAACATGGACAGAGTTTCCCTCCTTTTCAGCATCAGCTACATTTTTAGTTTAGTTTAGAAGATGTTAGCCAACAGATGTACACCCCTGAATTTGGTGAAATGAAGCTTCAACTCTGTAGCTTAATGAAGAAAAATCAAATTAAATCAATACAGTTACAGCCATGTACAGTTTTGTCAATGTATACATTTTTTTCCACCCTAAAAAAAAGGACTAATTATGCTTTCTGACTGCAAACAAGTTTGCTTTTTCTATTCAAAAATTTCACTTTTTTCTCTTCTTCTAATGAGCTTTTTCCCCTGTTTTCTACACAGGTTTCTGGTCTTTGCAACATGAAATAAGAAAATAGGCCTGAGTTTTCCTTTGCATCTACTTCTTTTTTTCTTCTTTTTTTCTTCTTTTTTTCTTCTTTTTTTCTTCTTTTTTTCTTCTTTTTTTTCTTCTTTTTTTTTCCTTTTTTTTTTTTTTTTTCCCCCTTTTGGCCACTACACAAATCTCATTTAAGCCAGAACTTTTTTCTCTTTTTTAATTTATCTGTATGTGTTCTTGCCAATTTTTAATGAGTACATTGTGGCTTACTATTAAAATGAAGAACAAACAAAAACATGTCCTAAAACATCCTGTTCTGGCCTGTGCAGGTTTGCATGCAAATTTTAGGCAGGAATCTTTCTTCCTGATCTAAATATTAGTTGCTGTAGCTAATGGAGAATGTTGTTACTTTTCATTCAGTAAAAAGAACCATAGAACAGTCCCATATTTTGACATTTTCAGGGAAATGGGGGGAAAAAAGTCAGTATTTGAACAAGGATGGCATGAATGATTATGACACAGGCATATATTTCATTGCTGCCTGATAGGCAGTTAAGGGGGGAAAAAGACAGGCACTAGAGGGATGATGAGACAAAGCATAAATAGGATGTGGTTTTCTGGCAGATGAACTTTCTACACCTACTTCACTAGTGGTGTAAGACAATGGGATAGTGTTGTCTTCTGCCGCCTTATCACACACTGACATAAGTATTATCAAATGCTTGGCATAAAATTGTTTCAGTAACATGCTATAAAATAGTATTTTTACTTTCTCAGAATTTTTTAGGTAAAAAAACAAACCAAAAACCCTTTTAACTTTTAATTGTTCTACTAGGAGAAAAGAGCATTAAAATAAAAGCTAGCAAATTAGACTAAGTTAGAAACTTTCCAGTGCCATTAAAGCTGAATGCTTATTCATTAAACCTCAATAACTGTATATGAAACACTTGGATTTGATGAATTCCTAACAAGGTATGGTGCTCAAGAAGTGTTTCTTGGATTTTTATTTGATTTTTCTCTAAAGTCAGTGACACTGAATGTCTTGGGATACTTTTTTGTCTGGGGCACATCCTTCTGGTGTCTCTCAGGGCCAGAGACCTGGAACTGCTCACAACTATTGCTGAAATGGGTGCAGTTCTTCTCTTAGTGCAGAAGTTGATAAGAGATGAGGAATAGAGCACTTCATTAAACTTCATTAAATACTTCTCAATCAATTGAGATTAAAGCCTGAATATTTTGGACTTTGTTGTTTGTTGCTTGCTTAGTCAGACATGAGAAAAACTCATTTGTCTTCTTCTGACTGTGGAGTAGCTGTAAGGAAAGTTCTGTCTTTACAAACTTTGCTTCTGTGGGAAGAACATAGTTTCCAACGAGCAGTTGAAAGTCAAATGTCAGAACTTCCTGCAAACCTATTTTTGACTGTGTGTCATTTACATGGATGCTCTGATTTTGTACCAAAACAAAAGGAAGGGACCTCTATAGGAGAATAAAGTCCATGAATGCTTTATTGTTGCATGTGACCAAATGCAAATTGCACAAACATGAATCCCCTCAATCCATCATAATTTGCAAAACTATCACTAGTAGATTGCTATAAAATACTGCGGGCTTCTTGCCTGTGGAAGAATTTTTCCTTTTTTTTTTTTTTTTTTTTTGCCTGGAGACTTTTGTATTGCAGAGATGTTTAAAGCAGGAATTTTAATTTTCTTTTGATTTTATGCTTAGATGTTCCCAGATTTGGGACTATGCTTGAAAAAGAGCGTTCCTATACACATTTCAAATTTTAAATTTGATGTTAACACTTGAATCCAAACTTTCTCAAAGTTTTTGGATGATGGTGAAGTATCTTGATGTTCTAGGCCAGTCACATCTGTAAGTTAGAACAAGGAAATGAAAATTGCAAGAGATGATTGTCAGGAAATATTTTCCTAGCAATTATTTTCTGCTTCTCCCCACTCCTCCTACCCACAACCAACCTGCAAGATCAAGATCCATTTATTCAATTTTCACTGGCTTAAAAAGCTCATGTCAGGTGCTGGGGGAGATGTGCATGTGGAGGGTTTCACTGCATACCAATTTTAAGACAAAGATAAATGTAGTATTTTTTCTTTTGAAGGCAATGTGTTTGAAATCTGAACCATCCACTGTCAGTAAATGGGACAAAACCAGGACAAATGACGTAATCAAAGCCTAACATCCTTAGCACAACCTTAAAAACAAACAAACCTGAAAGGGTGCCAGCATGCCTGTGCTTGCAGGAGACTGCAGCACCCTTGTTCCTATTCCTCCTGCTGAAAACTTCCAGCTGTGTGAAATATTTAAACTGGGCTAATATAAGCCTACAGCTAAGCTGTGCAGTGAGAATAATACTATCAGTTACACATTTAAAGAGAGTTGAATAAAGTCAGGAGTAAAACACAGTTTTAAAAATTTTTAATTACATGCAAAAAGTAAGAAGGTTTTCAAGTTTTGAAAGATGTTTGACAAAAAGCCCTAAATCTTCTCTTCAGCACCTTTCTCTTCTTCCTCCTAATGACAGTCTTTATCAACTAACTTACCAGCACTTCAGATTTTCTCTTTAAAGAATCTATCAGCTATTTCTTATACCAGCAGCAGTCCTTGAAGTTTTAGGCTGCTGCTCTAGAAGTCTGTGTTTATAGGCAAACCCCTTTCTGAGGCCTAAGCACCTAATGAGATTTTAATGTAAACTCAGAGATGGATACTGGGAGTCCACTTTCAATTCCTTTCAAATCTTTGGATTCTCTTTATGTCCTTTCATCTTTTGAAGGAAGACATTTATTGATAGATTTTTTTTTTTTTTTTTTTAGGTGTTTC
>VXBB01018016.1:795877-814800 GCA_013399915.1 Illadopsis cleaveri | reverse complement strand
TTGTGGTAAGTTCCAGTCATGACTGGAACATTATAACTATATTTATGTGGTGAGCTCTTGGTAAAAAAAATCAAATGTATATTGTACAGTAATGTCTAAATTAGTTCCAAAATGTGGGGAGTGGTTTTTTATTTATGCAGATGCTTAAAGATATGTTGGGCCTGTGCAGTGGAAACAGGGTTATAATGATGGTTGGGAATGTTTCAGGATGAAAAGGGTCAAGTGATGGGGCCCCCCCACACACCCCAAGAGTCTGCATGTTGTCACTATAGAATTAAATATGGGTATTTAGGACAATGGTATGATTAGGGAAGGAGAACTGCTTTATTTTTTTGCTATGGGGCACTCACAGTACTTTTTTTTAATGTTATTTCACATAATTATTCATTGGAAACATGCAAAATGTTCGAGTGATCTCAGCAGAAACTGTGAAATGGATCTCTCTGTGGCAGGCACAGGGCCAGTGTCTGTGCTCCACTTCTGATGAATGCTTTAGAAATATTTTGCACAATCTGTGAGTAGAAAGACAGAATAATGGCTGTAATTAGAACATCACAAGCTGGGCCCAGGCTCAGCAGTATCTTCTAGAGACCTTTTTTGGTAGTTGTCTGCTTTTACTCTTTACATAATCGTAAGGGCTGTATATTTCACCTTAACTTCTTATTTAACGTAACAGTATATTTAAAAAACACATTTTTTTCCCTCTCAAGAAGTATTTTCCAGAGACTTCTTTTTGCACTGCAGTCAGCACATGCTAAAATATTGCTGTTAGTTCCATTTTTCCAGTGTTTTGACTTTGGGGTTTATTAACCAAAAGCCTTTTAATCAAAACACTTTACTGCCTTCCAGTTTTGCCCAGGCAGCTTTTCCAGCAGGTCCTGTTGTTTTCCCTGAAAGAAGGAAAAATTAGTAATAAAGTTTAGTTTCTTTAATGCAACCCTGCTTATTTGCAAAGATTGTCTAATGGATGATTTCTGTAAGCAATGGAAGAATCACGAAAGCAAAAAAATTATTTCATTGTTTCCAGTGTCAAGGCTCTTTAAACTTGCAAATGTTTTCCAAACATTCTCCAACTCCAAAATATACCCTCCAGACTTCTCTTACAAAAATGTTCTTTGATTTCTCTGAAAAATAAGTTGGAGTATTTCTTGCTTTGTGTTACTCCTCTTACTTCCTGTAACAGATGCTTGGGTGAGTTATGTCAGGCAGCAAAGGAGGATCCCGAGGCCAGCGCCAGGCTTGATGTCCTCTTCCCTGCAAAGCTGACAGTGACCTTGGCCCAGCAGGAGAGTGGGAAGGCACTGACCTCCCCAAGCTGCTGGAATGCTGGAAAACAGCAAAAGGGTGCAGGCATATGAGGGGCTGTGAGCACTGCCTCATCCTCTCTGCCATTAGCACTGTTTTCGCCCATTCCTAGTCAGATCATCTTCCTAATTTCAGATGAATTTTCCATAGATTGTTCCTGCATCAGATTAGATTTATTATTTTTTTTAACTTTTTAAAAAAATAGGTCATTCATTTCCAAGAAAGTTGGTGGAGAATAGATGGTTTTGGCAGTGTTTATTTTCTTAATTTATTTTTGTGTAGCTATGTATCCTCTGTGGCTTGGAGATATACACTGATATTTGGTAGTGAAGTGCCTTTGATTGTGCTCATAAAATTTACCCTGTTTGGGTTAAACTGGAAATGGGGGGAATTGTCATTTTCATACATGTTAATAGGATTTTACATCTTCTATCAGTTTGTTTTGATGATGATATTACTAATTTTCAGAAGAATTTGTCAAACAAACCAAAAGACTTCTCTATGGGAAGATATCATTTGATGCCAACTTTATTCTGAACTAAGATATAACAGCTGAGATACATAAATGTAGAAACATCTATAACATAGAAATATCAGAAATATTTCATTTTTCCCATTTCATCCCCACAAGTACATTGATGATGGAAATATAAGAAGGTAACCAAAGTACAAAAGGAGAGAAGATGCTGTTCATCATGCAGAAAATTTTGTTTCAAGAAAAAATCTTCTGTGGAAAACTGATTTGATGTGTGCTCCCACGCTTGTGATATGAAACCTCTCTGCAAAAGAGATATTTTTCTCTGTTCAGTTTAGGAGAAATTTTTGCAAGGAAGGATGATTACCCTTTTTAAAAAATGAGCTTGAAATGGATATTGAAAAAATTAATTCTGTAACCCTTTTTAAGCTGCCTTGAACATAGTAAGAATAATGTTGTTATTAATAACAAAGAATGTGATTTATTGGTCCAAAAGTGGAATTAAGTGAGAATGAAACTCAGAGGTCTGAGAGCTGCTCCAGAGAAGTCAAAGAAATAATGACAATCCATCTAAAATTAATTCCTACGTTTTTCAGGCCCCCTTGCTATTTCCTAACCTTTCAACTGAGCAGAAGAATGAAGAACTAGCCTTACTAAGAAATTTCAGACATCTGCTTCCACTTAAAATACCTCTCTTGTTTCCTACTTTCATCAGCTTTCTTAGAGAGAGGAATTTCTCTCAGCCGGTGTTGTGATTTACATGAAATAATCAATAGCAGCATGTGATAATCTGCAGTGTGATAGACTGACAAATACAAACTAGACCAAGCACAAGTTGGATCTCTTGTTTCTATAAATATTTTGCACTTTCTTAAAGGACTTAACTTTATGAAGGCCTTGGAGAAATACGCCTGCAAATATAGCACTTTACTTTGCTCAATTCCAATTACGTTTGAAAATGTAAAAATTTCTCTGGCATATGAACTCTCACATGTTTTGTCTGTGGAAACATGATCCCTGAATTCTGGCTTTTTGTAGGGCTATAATTCTCAATTTAAACTCCTTAGAAGAAGCTACAGTTAAGCTAATATTAATTAAAACCAGAGATGCTTTTCATAAAGTTGCCACTAAGGTATTTATGTCATCAGAAATATTGGGGAGAAGGTTGTGCAGGAGTGGGAGATCAGCTTGGCTAAGGAGATAATCTTATCTTTAGTCAGTTCGAATGAAGACATGTAAGAAGCCAGCTTTTATGACCCTTATTTTCTCTAAGTTAGGCCCCAAGTTTAGACTTGGTTTTATATAAATGCCATGTAGACATGGTGTTCTAAAAGGGCCTTCAGCCTGCTCCAGTGCTAAAATACTCATGGGATTTTTTACCATGCTAAACCCTTCAGTCACTAAAAAGCTTCTTATGTAGGGTAAAAACAAGGAAAATAAAAAACAATTTTTTGGTTTTGGGTTTTCAAATTTATTTCAATAGGAACTCTACCCCTACCAGCTGCCTGATCCCTTTGATCCATGCTCCTGCTGAAAGGGATGGTCTCATCCTCTCCTTACCACAGCCATTGCTCAGTTTTTCCACCATTGCTGTTTGTGCTTCCTTGCATTGAGCTAAATCACTGGAGAACAGACTTTTCTGGGGGAGTGCCAGGGATGGGGAGAAACTGGAAAACAATGCTTTTTTACATAATGACTGAGAGCAATGTGCTGGAAATACAAAGCTTTGATACTTCACTGGAAACTTCTTCATGACAGTGCATGCAAAAAGTTAATTCCACTTTATTCAGATAAAAATATAGGCAGGATGAAGCCTAGATAAAAGGCTAAATGATGAGAATTGGAATTGAAACTGTGTTAAATATGTTTAGAGAAGGGCAAGTGAAAGTAGAACTGCAAGTGCTAGGACTTGTTGGACTTCTTATCTTTGTTACTTACTGGCAAATAGGACTGAGCTACTCAGTAAATAAACAGCCCCAAAAGTCCTACAAATCTAAAGCTCAGTCTAGACAATGATGTAAGAAAAGATGTCATGGTAAAAAGGAAATCTTGGAAAGAATTAACTTATTCTTTTATAAAACAAGCAAACAAAACTTGAGAAACTATCCTGAAGCATTTTTTTCTCTACAGAAAAATTATTTGGGGAGAACACAATACTAATCGGGTTATGTCAATGTACACCAGATGGACATGAATTTGTCAAACAGTATAGATATGAAGAGACTTGCACAGTTTTGAGCTGCTTATGAAAACTCATATCATTGCAAAAGCAAAAATCACTATGGGAGGGACAGAAATAGGGTTCTGGACAATATCCTACAATGAAGACACTGCCACACTGGAAGGGGTTGAACTATGGCGTTAAGGCTCTAAGCATGGCTTTATTTCTGAAATCTAAAAAGCTAAAAGTATGCAATTTAGCATGACTTCAGTAAAAAAATTTAGTGCTTAAACACCCTGGAGGAGATCTCTCCGTCAATTGTTGTGGCTCTATTGACTTGGTTTTGTTGCAGTTATCCAGGGCCAACATCAAATTATTTTGCTGTAAACTCAGACAAAAGAGATGAGTTAGAGTTAAACACAGAGTAAATAACCATTGAAGATACCTGCACATTCAAGAGATTCTTACAGTGCAATAATATTGGCTGTGGAATATCTACTTAGAGAAAATATAAGTTGTTTTGTGCTTTTAAAGTGATTCTGAGCGAAGCCCAGTGTAGCGTGCTGAAGTACAGTGATCTTCCACAGTCTGGAAAATGGGCTGTATTCCATAGTTTTTCCAAATACTGTTATTCTTTACAAGAAGCCACATAGGAGAAAGATCAAATTTAAGTATTTATATATGAAATAAGTTGTAGAGATTCAAAATTACTTTCAAATCAAAACCAGATTTATGAATCACTGTTGCTTCTTGATTGAAGACAGCACTTACATAGATTCTTTGTGCCCATCATTGAAGTTTTGATACCCAGATGCTGTTTTCTAAGCTTGGTAACACCTCCAATAGGAAATTAGGGAATCAGCTTTTCAAGATCGTGGTAAGTTTCTGATTTTTTGATATTTTTTCTTCTTTTTCTTAAGTCATTAAACTAATGTAGTAGTGCAACATATCTAAAAGCATATCTGAAAATCATCCTGACCTAAACAAAGGGCCAAGGAACATTAAAGATACATTTATAAATCTGGATGCTGTTTGCCCTAAACACTTATTGGCCATTGCCTCCAGTAGTTGTGCCCAGGAACTTTTTGGAGTTGCAGAAATATATAAGATCAGATTTTGAATTTCCTTTAGATGCAGGAAAAGAGGTATAGTTGCTGCAACAGGGTGTTCTGTACACCCACACATAGTAAACAAGGCTAAACCAGAAGGAGAAAAACATGCTGTTTGGCAGGGGTACCAGTAACTTGCATAAGCAAAAGCTATGCCTGTAGCCACCATAAAAAATTAATTTTTGCTTAAAGATCCCTGTGTTTCAGTTCAGTCAATATAGAAGCTAAAACATGAATGCCATTAACAAGATATCCAGCGTAAGGGTAGAGGAGGACAAAAAAATACACAAAATGTTCTTGTGTTTCTGTTTTGTTGCTTGTATCTGGCTTTGAGAAAGAAGCTTTGCTTCCCTGATTTGCAGACGATTTCTAGGCTGCTAAATTGCACAATAGGCCATAACACCAAGCTTTAAAACTGGCAACACAGAGGTCATTCAGATGCTGTGTTTTGGTGGTGTTAGTGTTACTCTGCGTTAAATCAGAGCTGCATGAACCGGTCCACATGTGTTGTCCTTGGGTATAAAACAGCTGTCTTTAGTCAGATATTTGGATGCAGCAGATACTATCTTCGAAATTTAAGAGAAGTCCCACTTTTCCACTCTAGCAATAGCCATAAACAGATGTCAAGGCTTGAAGAATGAATTCAGATGCTTAAATTTCATCATGCCATGCTTAGAAAAGGGAGAGAGAGAAGGCAGAAGCTGATAACCACTCGCAAGGAAACTGAGATGTGTAATTAGATGGAGAATTACAATCAAATATGTTGAAATTAGTGCCTGTTTTCTACTAATGGATGGACAAGTTCCTCAAGGGAACTTTTCACTGCTTCTATACCAGTGAAAACTGTGTACAAAGGGACAAGTTAACGGCTTGTATCAGAGATAGTGCTGCTCACTGAGAACAAGATCTAGCAGACCAGAACAAACTTACCAATTATTCAGTTCCCCAGAGACATTAAGTCAAGTATCTCTTGCTTCAGAAAAGTGGATTTTACTTGCAGATGAGCAATTAGGGTACACATAGGGCAAGTATCCATTAATTTTCAATTATCTCCTGCAATAGTATATGTTTCCTAGTTGTCCAGGAGAAAAAATTCATGAGAGGATGGACAGCATTTTCATGCACGTGAGATAAGTCTCCATCCTATTGCTGATCATCCTTTCTCAGGCCTTGCTTTCTACCAGCTGGACTCAACCTGCTGTTTCCAGAGCAGCATGGCTGTGTGGGGTATTAGGAGGTGTCCAGGTGCAGTTTGTCCATCAGGGAAATTATTCCCCTCCACAGCAAGAACTTACTGGCTTCAGAAGACATGAATAAAAACATATGGCAAAGAACAAAGCTCTGAGGATTGTTTTATTTTAAAGACAAAAGCATTTCAGTGTTGTGTTGTTTCACTGAATTGCCAGAAACTTGCTCTAAAGTTCATTGGTTTATTTGGTGTGCTTGTGACCATGTGGCAGTGTTTAAAGCAAAACCCACGGGTGTAATGTCCTGTGTTGTCCTGACAGAGTGATACCTTGAAAGCAATAACAGACACAGAGCCAGTGCCTGGCTGGAGGCAACCCAGTTATTACTACATGAAAGAACATCTTTGACTGACAGCTTCAACTTAATGGTCTTATTGTGATTCAGTTTAGAATCACAGTTGTTTTCTAGGGACCTAATTGCATGCTTTGCCTGTCTTGTTGGAGCATTTTTGTGTTGGTCCTTTGTAAGTCATCTGGATGGGACATAGAACAAATTCTTCCTGGAGGTTAGATTGCCCTGTCTTCTGTTAGCAGGTCTAAGACCTCCAGACATATCTGCCTGCAAGTGAGGTGGGCAATGGCATTTTCAAGGTTATGTCTCAGTGCCCAGTTCAGAAAAGGGGACCAGTGCTCCAAACAGTTCTTCATCAATTAACTTCTTTCAGCAACACATGGGTTGTGTGCTTAACTGCAAAAAAACTATAGAAGTTCCCAAACAACTGTGAGCATTACCTCACCTGCCCAAATCCCATTACTGACTAGTGTGTCAATCTACAAAATAATACTGCAATTGCTGAAAGACTCCATGCTATTTTTCTATTGAATTTTTTTTTTTTTTTTTTTTTTAAGCTTACACAGCTGTCTCTTGCTGTCTTGACATAACTGCTTGTTGATTAAAATTCTTGGCACAGAACAGTCTTTACTTGTGGGTACATCATCCTTGTGATTATTAATGCTCCTTAGGGAAACTGAAAACACATAATCTCTGATTTGTAAAGCAGAGTTCTTACTGCTATCTCATTTTAATAGTAATTGTAATAGGGGCATGTTTATTATGTTCCTTTGATTTAAAAGAATATTTTAGAAAATATGCTTTCTAATAGGGTGGTTATGAGGTGGTTGTAGCCACAGACCAGATAAACCTGGACATGGATTGTACAGTAAATCAGCTTCCTCTCCCAGCCACAATTTGTTTTGCCATTTCTTTTCAAAGCAATGTTGTCAGGATGAACTCAGTTCTAAATAACTGCTTAATGTACCTTGATTCTAGACTGGAAGTCAACAGAAGTCTTTCAAAATGTGTCTATTGCTCACAGCCAGCAGTTTGAGCCTTTCTTTGCTCTACCAGCAGAGCACAGGCAGCAGGAGGTGGATTAGCATGCCAGTGAGCAAAACTGCTCTATTCAGGTGCTTACTTTTAGGCGTTTAACTCAAAACACCCAGCTTTAAGACAGCTCTCATTAAAATTATACAGCGAACTCATAAAATCTCTCAGGTTCAAAAGGCTGGGAATCAATAAACACTTTCCTTTTATTTAAAACAGAGGTTTAGTTATCTATGAAACAAATTATTACCTCTCTGAACCCAAAATCTGTCATGTTAAAATATTAATTTCTTTTGCCATGGCCATGCTAGTCTACTTAAAAGTTGGGTATGCAATAACTTTCATAAAATATATGAAGGAAGCCACCTTATGTATCAAATTTATTTAGTCAAAGTCATGAAAGATAAAAACTAACAGAAAAAACCCTAGCATGGAACCATATTTAAATTCAAGTTCATAAAAAATGTAGTTTTGTTGAAAGAGAAATGTTTTGCAGAAAGATTTTTACTTAGGAACTGATTATGTTTATGTGTCACCCACCCAAAAATGTTTGCACAAGCATAAAGAACTTTTCCCAGTTTAAATTCAAGAGAAGCATAGGGAATTTCTTAGTTTCTGTTGCAGAGAACAAAAATATTTGTAATCCTGAAATTTATAAAGGACAAGAAATCTGATTCTTACGTAGATGTAAAATTATATATGTATTCTCATCAGATTGTTCTGCAGTAAATTACTCCAGTCTTAAAGGCTGCTTTAAGAACAGATGCGTTAATAGCTGAGTTTAGATTACCAAGTTGTTAAAATTATGGTTAATTTTTTTTACATTAAAATACTTCAGTACTCTAAACTCTGTTCTACACAAAAAAATCTCACCTTGGTTTTCTGTGGTGAAATCAACAGTTCTTGGAGGAGAATGTTATATGCAGTTCTTGCTTTTGAAACTAATAAACTAGATGTTACAAATAGTTGTGAAATAGTTTTGTAGAGCCACTTAATTTACATGTTCTGTCATTCACTTAAAAAGAGATAATTACAGCAATTTCTTATTATGCCAAGTGTTCATAGTGAGAAAATATTCAGTATTATGATGGAATTAAAATAAGATAGAGAGTATTTGCTAATGTGTTTATGGGAAACAGCACATGTATCTACTCCCAGCACCTGGGGAAGCAGGAGTCTGGAGAAGTTGGAAGGTTTTCTGCTAGCAAATGTTCTCAGGATGATTTTCCTTATCAAATTATCAATAAACTGGCATATTGGTGACATTTTCTTTGGAAATATTGTGACTAACATTTTTAAAATATTTTTATTAAAGCTCTACACAACAGAACTTCTTGCATAGAAACTAATGAACATTGTATTATGCCTGGTAAAAACTCATTACTGACTCATTACTATAGTCAATTAGCTAAATTCAATTTTGGATGTGTGTAGCCAAGCCCTTTTGAGTTCCTAGTTATGTGCATGTGTGTATATATATATATGGAATGTTTGCTGTGGTAAACATACCCTGTCTCTTTAACCAAGCATATTTCTTTTGTCTCCTTTGGAGCATCCATATTTGAGTTATTAGTGTCTATGGGGGAAGCAAAAGGAAAGAAAGGTAACAAAGTCCATTAGCCATAGAAAATAAAAACACAAAATAATGTTCACAAGCACATCTTAAACAAGTATTTCACATTTTCCAGTGCACGTTGCTCTATGTGCAAATTGATTGCTTTTACATACAACAACAATAAGGTTCCAGATATATCTTTTAGATATTAATATATGTGATCCATGAAACACAATGTCTTTGTAATCCATGCAGTTTTAACAAGGAAGTCTGTTTTTTTCCCTATAAACTAAATCTTCCTTTTCCTGAAATTCCCCAGCTTCCCTATTACCATTTAGTCTTATGTAGAAAACATGTGCAAAGTTAGTTGTTCTCCTGATCAAATTTGCATTTCATTTGGGGTTAGAGTACTTTAAAGAGTCAGCAAGTATGGTGTAAGTTTCAGACCCATTACTGACAGAATGTTCACTTTTTGGAAAAACTAAAGCTCAGAATGGTAACTTCCTGAAGTGTTTATTTTACTGAATGACATCAAACATTAAACATAAATGGCTCTATCATATAATTAGCTAAATTCCCCCTGTGGTTCTGGTAGCTCCAGCCAGGCTTTTCTCACTTGCTTTTTCTAGAGGTGTTCCATTGTGTAAAGCTCTGCTATTGTTTTATTGAATGGAAGAACATGGAAAGAACAACCAGTGGGCAGCTTTAACCTCACTTCACCCCACACTGGTTTTAAAATTCAGCTGATGTTCTTCAGTAGAAAAATGAATGATTATATCAAACAGCTTGGAAAGTGAAAGAAGTGGCTGCATGTACCAATTATTCAAAGTAACCCACTAGATTTTAGGGTGACGCACTCTAAATCATGGTGTTTAGTGGCCAGTTTTGTTTATAGCACACTGACAGGCAAAGAGAGATAAGTGTTTCATATATTTCTTCATATCTTCATGAAAACACTGTAAAGGCCTTGCCTCAGTGTGAATCATGGTCAAGTCTTACAGGTATTTTCTCTTTTATCTTGGAGCCTCATCTTACCACTATTGAGGTCAGGGAGAGTTTAGTGATTGAAAACATGCTTGCAGTGATACCATCCCTCCAGACTCTTAATAATCAATTCAAACAGCTAATAGCTCAAAAGGAATCCTCTTATGTCTATCCTGCTTCCTCAGTTGAACATTTTGCTCAAATTAAAGGGCTGCCTTCTTATCATTCTTAATTGATATTCTTGATCTCAAAGTAGGCTATAAATAGTACCCCTTTGCAGTCTGTGATGTGCAATCCTGCAGTTCTCACTTTCTTTGCACGTCTGCTTTTCTTAAAAACACATTTTTCCTTTTATATATAATAAATGAATGACTGGATTCATTGATTTCAGTTTGTGGTGACATCTGGAATTTACTGGGCAGTTTTAAGTTTTAAGCAAGGTTCCTCATTTCTGAAAGTAAACTGAAAGCATGCAGTGATTTTGGTGTTATGAGATACAGTTTACACAAAGAGAAGTGCAGTCCAACCTAGACAAGTTTGAGGCAGCTGACTTGGGCTGGTACACGGCTGAACTATGTCAGTGGGGCATCAGGGAAACCAAAAAACAGAGAAAATGCGTCTTTGTACTTCTCTGAATGATCTACAGTGATCAAAGTTTTCTAGTTTAAATCTTACTCGAGTACTTTCTCATGACACTGAAGTAATTTGTGAGAGTGCAAGCAAATGTCATTTAATTTTCTCTGATATGCACATGAACTTCGACAGCTTTCAAATAACAACTCTCCCATTTTTCCCTTGTACAGGCATTTACTGCTTTTCCATTCCATTCCAAAAGGGGCAACCTGTTTCTGCATCCTTGCTAATGCAGTGGCTCAAATTTTAGTCAAGTGTCAAGTCAGAACATAACCCAGTTTCTTTAAATACATGTAAAGATTTCACATATTGTTTCACCTTGGCTGCCAGAGATGTGATTTTTTAGGACAGGAACAAAGAAAATATATTTTCAGATTGTATTTTCTTCCTTTCAGCTTCATGGCTCATCTCTAATGAATGAAACAAACAAACAAACAAAAAAATCCCAAAACCATGACTTGCTGAGTAAATGTTATGGGAAAAAATGACTTCTGAAACATATTATCTGCGTACAGTGACAGCCCAGGTCTCAGTTCAAAGAAAGTTGTCCTGAGCATCACTGACACTTTGGAATATGTCCTTCCTACATTCCTCTGAAACCACAGGACATCCTGCATCATCATCATCATCATCATAATTTGTAGGTTGTTAAGGGCCAGGAAAGAGCAGTATTAGAAGAGGAGAAAGAAGTTGTACTTAAACATGAAACTATCAGACCTTTCTTCTATATTCCAGACTCTTAAACTAACTCCTGAACCGAGTTCAAAACATTCATCTGTGTTTTCTACGTTATTTGAAACATACTTAAAATGTTATGACATGTAGGCGAATACATGCTGTTTATTTCAGAAGGGAGTGGTCTCAGTGATGCTTTTATCTTGATTATCCTTGAGGGTTTTTATGTCTCAGGCCAAACCAAGCCTATAGAAATAAAATCTATATGTAAAATAATATGTCCTTGGTAGTTAAAATGCATGCTATTGTATGCATGCTAGTGTATGCTATGCTATTTACTATTTTTCAGGAAGAAAGTGAAAATGAATAATTAATTCTGCTAAGTTCTGTCACAAAACCTAACTAAGGAGATGTACTAGGGGTTTGGCACTGCTAGCATTCAGGGATCTTTTAGAAAAGCAAATTGTACTTCTCAAGACAGTGTGTACTCTGTTCCCATTTACTTGCTTAGGAAGAGGGCACATCAGAGACTAAGGAAATGTACATGGAAATGCATCCAAATCCTGTGTTCCAATGTTTGGTGAATAGCAACTGTTTATGGGCGCTATTTACTTTGAATATAGAGTGGAGAAATACCTCACCATTAAATAACATCTCTCTGAGGTGTTTTCATGGTACATGAGCTTCACCACCTAAGTTATGCTTGTACTTTCATTTAAACAAGCATGTTTTCTATTCATTATTTAGTTTGTCTGCTGTATTCATCATAAATTTGTTATATATTTAATGCTTATTCAGAAAAAGAAATGTTTTTCCTTCCTCCACAGAGAGTAAGAAGTTAAAATAGTAATAGAAACTCAGAGAAAGGGGCAGCAAACAAGTAGTTTTAATAATGTCAATCCTTCATAAAGGGAATTTAGTTTTTGTCATAGTTTTCACATTCAGTTTTGGTTGAAATCTTTCTTATAATTTTCTTTTTTCCTGTTCCAAGGTTGCTTTCTGCAGTCTCACACTGCAGGGCAGTCTGTACTGTCCCCAATGCCAAAAGACTGTTAGATAGAATCTGAGACAGAAACCCTGTGAGAGAATGCCATATTTCCCTTCACCAAAATGAAAACAAAATTCTTTGATTGTAGCAGAGTTTGGGATTTTTTCTTACAAAGGCTAAAGAAATTTTGGCAGCTATGCTGCTTTTCTTGTGATTTGTGGTATTGTTTATTATGAAAACAAATTGCCCATCTACTGGAGAATATTGAGCCAAATTTGCTGATGTCAGTGAAGATACCCTGCGGCTCAAATGAGGTTGTTACAGTCCATGCAGGAATTTAAGAGGCTTATAAAAATGCTGCAGAGAAACATCCCAATTTTGGAGCTTTGGAATCTTTTTTAACTGGGAACCCCTGGCAATGTGGAGTGAAAGTAGCATCCAGAATTTGGGTTGGCCTTCAATTTTAAATGGAAGAGGTAAAGCTTTGCTGATGTCTGGCAGCAGAAGTCTCCAAGAGCAGAGAAGACAGCAGTCAGATTTTAGTGAATAGTATCTCACCTGTGGTGGGTCAGCAAAATCTTAAACCAGCTACAGCCTAGTATCTCTTTCTTCTCTCAGCACCAGCATCACCACAAATGCCAGGAAAATTATTCCTTCAATAGAGGGAAATCTTTGTTCCATCTAAACCTTTTGCTTTGCTCATTTGCCTTTTGCAAACACGGTTAAGTGTTAAGAGAACAGCACAGATCTTTTCTAATGACTCCTCTGCTTTTGAGACACTATGAACTCCATGCTCAAGTCTGATGAAAGACAAAAATTAACTGTTTCTTTCCATAGCAGTGTAGAAAACCAGATTTCTTAACCACTGATAATAATTGGTGCCCCGTGGAGGAAGTGCCAAGCCATAAAAAAACTGCATCAGAGCTTTCCCAAGTACTGAAGAGATGAAAAAAGACATGACTGGGGAAAGTAAGGGGAAGTTTTGTTAGTCTATTCCATATTGAGCAGGTAATTTTGTAGGAGCTTCAGGCAAGGGGCTGCTTCCCAGCTGCTTGTTGGGTGAGGTTCTGATGGGTAATGGCATGGGGAGAAAACACCTCATCTGCATTGGCACTAAAACATCATGGACGCCTTAATTGTGAGAAATGCAATGTCTTGAACTTTATCTATTAACTAGTACTAGCCATGTGCTACTACAGTGGGTTGGTTGAACAGCACATCTGTGGCCCAGCACCATAATTGCAATGTGTGAAGAGAACATTTTTGTAGTGAGAATAGCCTTGCTGGGTATGCAGTTTCATTAGGCTGTGACAGTGTACTTTCACAGCAGTTAGTTCAGTCAGTCCCACAGAATATGAGACGTTCAAAGCCTTTCAGCTTCACTCCTTTCAAGTCTGCAAAATGGCCTTCTAAGATCAACAGAGTGATAAGGAGTCAGCACTGCCCTCTTTCACCTTGGAATATGGAAATGTAGAAATAATACAGACTGTTTGTACTTCATGTCTTATTAAGATCTGTATCTTTATATATACACACATCTATGTATGTAATTTGTGAATATAATATGCTTTATTCCGGGAACATTGGCCCATGCTGGCCACAGGGCTGCGTTAGATTGCTGCCTGCTACCTTCATGTAAGCCCTAGTCTAAATTTCTTTTTTTTTATAGAAATGAGCTTAGGCCAATAAAATAATTATAATTTCATAAGTGGACTCTCCTTGGAAAAATGGACTGGATATGTTTCCCTCTCTCTTTAAGGGTAAAATTATTTTAGCTGAAAATTGCATAATTCTGTTTCTTTTACCTAAGGCAAGTTTTGTCAGTGGGCCACCATCAGAGGTATGCATTTAAGCAGAAAACCAGCTTTTCTGGCTGGAAAGAAAAGCAACATTATCTCTACTTTGTTTACTTTAAGTAGGCCGGCAGTGGTTTAGCTCAAACATGGGAGTTCAGCCTTCACATAGGTAAGGGGAGAAAGAGTTCCTAGGAGAACTAGGGGAGGCAGAGAGATGAAGTCCACATATTAGGTATGGGTGTATATGTGTTTATGCCTGGCTCAGAAGGTTTAGGATACATCACTGAGCAAAGCAGTGAGATATTATCTGCTCTCCAATACATCAGCCTGTTTCGCTTGGATGAAAACTGACCACCATTCAGAATACCAATGTCTCTCCCCGCAAGAGGCAGAGGGTAGGGCTGGTCGAGAGCTCTTGCTGGAATGCCTTTAACCCCTCTGAACTTCATGCAAGAGAGGTAGAACACAGCTGCCATTAACACTTTCCTCTACACTCCCAAAGGAAAACTTGTTCCGTGAAATTCAACTGACCAGATAACTAGAAAGGGACAAAAAAGAAAGTGATAATACATGCACTGTGAAACTTTATCTTAAATTGGTCTAGTAACGTTGAGGAGAAGTACTCAAGTTACTGCTTTTATAACTGCTGTAAACAGGTTAAAGCTCTTTGTTGCTGAAACCATATGGAAAACGAATTCTTTGTCAAAGAAATTGATACTTCACTTGGCATGCTGCTACAGTTTTGAATAATTTTAAAGAGAAAGTTGAGAGGGTTTGAAAAACTTTCTCTAAAAATATAGGATGCAGGTGATTTCATCAGAAACACTTTCACAGAAGTATATTGTGTAAAAGATATTTTTAAAAACCCTAATTTCTTGATATTCACATATTATTTCCCTTCAAGCTATTAGCATACTGTCAAATGCAGTGTTGTTTTCATGTATAATACAGGCATCACCCAGATCCCTGTGAAACTAATGGAAAGAATCTCACTGACTTCAAAGACCTTGGAGTTGAGCACTTACATAAATTGCTAATTAAACTTGATTAGTGAGTATGGTTCACCAGTGGAAAAAAATTTACCAGATTTATAGCCTACCTGAATAATAGGTAGTGAAATTAGCGAAGGTCTTGCAAATTTATAGCTGAAGTTCTGTTTGACCACACTACAGCATGAGCTACAGTCATGTATTGCTTCTCATTGTATTAATCCCCTGCTTCATAGAAGTAAGGTAAATTTTCTTTCTAACATGAATTTCTACTGTTTACATAAGGCAGTCTTCCTTTTCATTAAAACTTTTGTTATGTTTCCTTTGAAAAACAATGATACAAATTAAGGGAAAGAGAGTATAATTTATATTAATGGGATTAAATTAAGAAAGGAAGAATTACGCAGAATATCAGGGGAAACATTTGTCTCTTGGTGAAAGATCTGTTAGAGTATGGAATTGTCTCCTGCAGGAAGCAGAGGAAGCCATGTCACCTAAGGGAGTTTAAAACTAGATTGAAAGCAACACAGAAAAACCCAGCATTTAAATGAAATTGGGAAATGGGCCTGCTCACTTGTTAGCCTTTCTGTGTCTCCAGTGCCCAGAAGATTTTTAAGAGTTTACAATTTTAGGAAAGCCTTGTCTATGCCTAGGCTTAGCTGTGGTATTGATCATACTAAACAGTTTACATCAGGCATTACATCAGACAGTTTTTAGTAACCCACATGTAGGGCTAACCAGGAGAATCTTCAAGGAAAAAAAATCAAAATAAGGTGAAAACGAGAGCCTTGTGGCTCTGAAAGGGTTCTTAATGTGCCTGTACCTTCTGATGTTTACCAGTTTGTCTCACTGTGGTGTAATCACATGGCTGTCCAAGTGGAGGGTGGCTCCCTGACCTGCCGGTATGAAAAGCAGAGATTGAGTGAGGGCAGTATTTGGCTGACAGTGCTGACTATTAACCTACTTCCCTGGTTATCGATGCTTTAGTAGATTAAATATCTTGTATGTGCATTGAACTGGTCACAAAATAAAAACCCAAACAGAATACCACTAGAGAGAACTATATTTTACTACTAGATTTTTGGTTCCACTGATTCAGTTATTTGAAGTCTATAGCTGCCTGACTTATTTTATTTGGTTAACAGACTTTGCTGTGTGTATTTGACCTCATTAAATGGAGGGCACATGCAATAAATCCTATTAAATATGCTGTAGATAAGAGTATTACATCCCCAAAAATGTCTCTTAATACACCATGAAAATATTATTTTCATTAAAACGAAAAGTGCTGCTCCAGAATGTATATTGGAATGAAGAAAAAGTTATTTTCCTCATGACTTACTTAAAATTATTAAGGTGTACTTTGAAGACCATCACAGCATGGCTTAGAATTAATCAACAAACTGTTTCTAAACACCATTTGCCAAGAATAATCAAACAGGCATATGTTCAACACACAGGAAACATTTTAGAGGATTAAAAGTCAGAGCACGGAGAGGAATATGAAATCCTAAACCTTCCCCTGCACTCAGACAAGCAGGCAGACACATCATGAGCAGCTGAATCAGACTTCAGGAACTGCTTGCACAAACTATGAAAATGTTTGGCAAGTTAAAATGTGCCCTCAACTGGAAGAAAATGATTCAGCGGTCACATGATGTCCCATGGCCATAGCTTTAAAACAAACCTTCAGAAACATACCCGACATGTGTTGGTGATCACACAGATGAAAGAGTGTGCTGTACAGATGGGAATTCCAGTGTCCAGCACGAAGTCTTCAGGAATTACAAAAGAGAGAGTTTATGGTGTGTTTTTAGGACAACCATGGAAAAAAAATACCTTTATCTGTCAGGACAGTGATTATGGAAGCTTTGTTGTCCTGAACACACTGAAGTACTCACAGGTACACATATGGAATTGGAGATTAATTCATCTGTCCCTTGATGCATTCCTCATCAATGAAATAGCAAAATAGAACAAAATTGAAGAGATTGCTTTGGAAAGAAAAGCCACATTCAGTGTAAATCATAACAAACAAATGAAAAAAAAAAATCAGTTGGGGTCATTGAATTATTTTTTGCATACCTGTGGACCTGAACTGCTCCCCTAAGTTATTTTGCCAAGCTTCATGACTTGGCAAAAAAAGTCTAGATATGTGTTGGGTATAAAATGAAGAGATTTTTAAAAAAGTGTAATAGAGAGCCCACCACCACCACATTTTGTCTTTTTTTTTTCCCCTGTAAATCTATTTATTTATTTATTTTAAACAGTGGGGAGAATTTGTATTTTGATCCTTTAAATAATCTCAGCTATGTACTTTTTTTTTTTCCCCTTTTTTTGTGAATTTGTATATCCAGGGTTCTTCTTTTATGGGAGGCCGGTTAAACCTGAAAGCAGACAAACAATTTCCTTAAGATTGACTGTAGCTTCAGAATGACATTCCTTAATGAGTCTAAGCCCCAAATCCTGCCTTGCTGAAAACAGTCTAAGTTCACTGAGGTTTCTAATATTTCAGTTCAACTTTTAGATGTATAACAAACCCTCAGACCAGGCAAGAAGTCAAAATAAGCAAAGATCTCTCTGGGGTTTTTTCAGTGTGTTCTCTGGAAACACATAAATCTCAGTGTAGGGTTTATCAGGCTTATTTTCCCTTGGATCTAATGTAACTTTCTGATTTTTTCTCATGAAGCTCTGTATTCGTACAAAGGCATGGATGTTTATGCGCAACATTTGTTCATTAAGCTCGTAAAAACTTAGCCTTCAGGATTAATTTCTTAGGTGATTTCTGTAGGTTTTCCAAAAGTAGGACTGCTTAAATGGTTTTAAAATTAATGGTACCATTTGAGACAGGAGTAATTGTCAACTGAGATAGGTGGAATTGCATCAGAGGTTAAATTAGCCCAGTGTTAAAATTATTGATGTTGGGCCAAAGACTAAAATCTTAAATGAGTCCTCATTCAGTCGTTATTCCTATTGATCTTTGTCAAGTTTTTCTTTGCAGAAGTGGACAAAAAATGAGAGTTTGGCTCCTTAAGCTGTGTGTCATTAAAGTAAAATTGTCGACCTTTCTGGTAGATGATCACAGTGATAAAGTCAGGATTCTTTCCAGGCTGAATGGCTACAAGATTAAACTTTGAGGATTTATAATTACAGCAAAAATTAGTTTTGCCATAGCATCCAGCCAAGGATAGACCTTTTCTATTCTCTGTAGATGATAAATTACACCTGATTTTATAGCAGAAGTGGTGATCAGTGTCCCAGTCAGCCACCCAAGGTAGCCACTTTGCTCTAACATATTTTAATCTCTGTTTCTTGGACAGTGCCATCACAAATTACAATGGACCATTTAATTATGTAATTTCATTGATCAGATTTACTGTTGCTGTCTTTGTTGCTAATACCTGTAATTATGCTTGGACTTAATGAAAAGGCCACAACAAAATGTCTGAGGAGCCCTATAACCTGGTTTTCCACATTCCTGGCCTTTTGTTTGTTCCAGGATTTGTAACACGGTAATTGATAATGATAGGTGGTAGATGAGATAAGTGGTTTTACTGTAATTCCAGGAAATTAGTTGCCCTCATGGCCAGAGACATATTTCATCCAACTGTTTTATAAGTATTTGTTAAGGAATAAAAATAGTAATAATAATAATTTAAAAACCCAACCAACCAACCAAACC
>VXBB01018016.1:784284-795813 GCA_013399915.1 Illadopsis cleaveri | reverse complement strand
AAAAAAAAAAAAAAAAAACAAAAACCAACAAAACCCATAAAACCCTAAAAGGAGAGAAATCCTGCATAAATGAGCCAGGATAATAACTGATAGTGGTAAAAAACTAAGGCAAATAGGCTGCTAGTGCAACTTGGAAGCACTGCTTTCTCTGTGCTACAATTTCCTCCTAAATAACACTTCTACAATTTTAGTTGTACTTCAGTATTATTGCTTGTATGAACATGGTTCTGGTGTTTTGTTTTTTTTTTTTTTCCTGTAGTTTACAACATTTCTATGGTACATGACAGGGTTGAAATATAACTTTACATCTGTGGTAAAGATACATTTGTGAGAAGCAGTGAAGGAATGCGACAGAGAATGTTTTTCATTCATTTAATTTCAGTGATACTCCTTTAAATGGCAATTTGGTGTCATCTTGGGCCACAATTTGTAACACACTCTTCTGAGAGCTGAGTAAATTCCCATTGATTTTTCAGCTCTGGATGTTGCCAGAATGTTGCATGAAGCTGAAGCACCCAAGCTCCAGTGTCATTGAAGAGACCACAAAATGTTCATGATGAACACACCTGTTGTGTGTTATAGAGGGAAAACATACTGTTATGGCTTTGGAAAAAGAAATTTCTAGGAAGTCACTAAATCAGATTACAAAGGAGATGGAAGACTAATACTTAAAAGACAAAGAACTTGTGAAGGGTAATTGCAGAGTCAGTGTATCCTATTTGGAATAAACACTTAAAAGTGTCAGCAAGACTTGTGGCAGCATCTGCTGAGCACATTTTGATGCCATCCTTTATAGCTACTAATTTTTACAAGGCATAGCTGTTTCTGAAACATATTTGAGATCACAGTGCTGTGAGCAGCTGAAAAATCTAACAGTTTCTTGACACTGAAATGAGCTGGACTTTTTCTTGTTTTTCTCTCACTCTTTCCACCCTTCCTTTGTCTTTACTGAGTAGTTTTCAGCAGGGTTATGAAGCTGGATTGCAGAGAAGGATGAAAGTAGCTTTAGCTATTTGTCTGTACAGACCTTGTAGGAAAATATATACGATGCAGATTGAGAGGAAACTCATTCTTTTAGTAAAAAATGTATTATTAGAGCTACTAACTGTGTTTTGTGAATCCTAAGAGATGGTGCTAGCTGAAATATCCTGGGTGCCTTACACTGATAGCAAGATGCAATGTTAAGGTCAGCATGGGCTGATAGGGAAAAAATATTGGACCTGTGTGTGTCATTTCCTTCTGTGACATTGTGCCCTGAACCTGTGCATCCAGTTATCTGAACTGCACACAGTCACTAACTCACTGTCTTGTGAGATGCAAATAATATATTTAAATGTAAACTCCACAGAAGGGCATGTTCTGGGATTGCAGGAGATGCCTCCAGATGGCTGGTGTCATCAGAGTGCTGAGCCCTGAAACATCTGTATGAGGTAATGGAGGGATGAGATGAAACTGAATTGCTTCAAGGAAATTATCAAAACTTAAAATGCCTGGGATACTGGAATATCAAGCAGAAACTATATAATTGTGTTAATATGCAATATTCTTGAGAGAAAGAGATATTCTAATACCTAGTGATCTGGTCAGTCTGGTAACTGGTCAGTCATCCTCCTGCTGCTCATTTTCACAGAGGACATTCTAAAAACCAACAAAGTACAGTAAAGCCCATACCACAGTTTCAAGTAGAAGTATTTTGAGAATAATACTTCTGCATGGAAATGTTATGACAAAAAGCATTTCTAGACTCCTTTCTCTAAGAGAGTTGGAAGGTCCTTCGGAAATGAGTAATTCTCAGAATAGGCAGGAATTTACTTGGGAACTTACTAATTGGACACTGGAGAAGTACTGGCACATCCATTATTTGCTGGTCATCAGCACTCCTCAGTAGAGGTCCATATGATTAATGGGGTGAGCCTTGTCCAAACAATGAAAAGTGCTAATAAGACCTGTGCAGAGCTGGTGGAAAGTGTCTGGTTATTAATACTGCACAGAGGTGCAGAAAGTAGAAGAATTTTTGTAGCCATTGATGTTTCTTGGGGGATGTCCAAATGCTAGATGTGTGAGAAGACATTTGATATATTAGAACCTGCAGATCAGATGCAGAATAGCTAAAAAAGGAAGAAAAACTCTATTTGAGTCTAACAAGTTATACTTGGGCAATATATGACAGAGCATCGTTCAGTGTGTGACTAAATCGTGTGTGCTCAAAAGGATCTTGGACTTTGTGAAATGCTTGTGGCCCTGTCAAACAGTGAGTGCATGTGCATTAGTTATAGACTCTAGTCCTTGTGGACAAGCTAAAAAGCTGTATCAAAAACCATGATCATGAAAATGGAAATTTTATATGTTTATGTCAAGGAATGTCAGAAATATGAGGAAGAAAGGGAATTCTAATATTGCTAGAAATTAATATATATATCCAATGGATCATCTTTTAGTATGATTCTCAAAAAAAAATCATAACACTTGTACTTGTTTATGTTTACTTCAGACAAGTACTAAATTTCTTTTAGTTGTTTATCTTTCTTAAAATATTCTTGTTGGCTCATTAATCTGTTATAATAAAAATATGCATATTACTCTGTGGGAATAATATATATATATGTATGGAGTGCTTGTCTTATCTAAACTAAGCTAATAGAAAAATGTCTTCAAAATTTCTGCCATCTGAGATGATATTATTGACATTGCTTTTTTATGCTAGGCTCCTCAATATAAAGTGTAGGGACCTACACTTTTTAGTGTATGACCAGCCTGTTCATTCAATACATTTAATTGAATTCTAAATGCTTTTTAAAGAGAACTTGTAAAAAGGTATAAGCACTATATCACTTTTTAACAACCCTTCTATACCTCTGAAAAAACTGGCACTTCAACACTTCTTGTGTTTCTTGCAGTACTGGATGTCAGAGGATTTGCATTTTAAGCATGGTTCTTGCTGCTAATAACTTAGTGGTTCTATTCATTGATTTCTTGAAAGTCCCTCTTTCTTTAATTTTCTTATTGATTTTATTTAGACATAGCACAAACAGAATACATATATATATATACACGCACATAGTTTTTGTTTTGTTAGGAGGTTTGGGGGTTTTTTTGTTGTTGTTTGTTTGTTTGTTTTTGTTGTTGTTTTTTGGGGTTTTTTTCTTAGTAGATAGCATTTTTGTCATGCTTTAAATCTATGGATAAATATACCAGAACAAAGTTTTAGACCACTCTTAAGACATTTTTGCAAAACATTTTGTCACATGTTTGACCCGTGTAAAACTGCATAGATCCATGTGAAATGGTTTTCCTTCTATTCTTCTGCCTTTTAAGCAAGCTTGGTTTTTTTCTTTAACGAAGGTAACTTATGTTTAGAAAATTAAACAGCAGAAGTCCAGGACAAATTCCAAGATGGGATATATTTCAACTAAAGAACAGCTTGTGTTCTAGGGGCATCTTTGCTTTTTTAAAACTTTGAATCGTTTTTTATTGTACAGCTATGTCCTCACAGAGCTAAGATTTACAGCCCTCATTAATGTAATTTATAAGACTAAATGACAAGCATACTAAAGGATCTGCTGCTAATCCAGTCAGAAACATACAGATAATTCAGATTTGTCCAACCTGGTCTTGTCAAGTCAAGCAAAACAAAATCAATCAGTGAACAGAAGAAGTGGGAGTACTTAAGCTGAAAAAGAGAGTCTGTTTCCTGCTAGGGAAGTGGAGTTGGCAGCCTGAGCCTTTGCATTTCAGAGAAAATACTGAAGGAATTGATTTGGGGTTTTTCAAGTGTTGAAAAACTACAAACATTCCCTGAGAAATACCCTTCTTGCTTTCATCTGTGCTGTCTTGAAGAGTGGCATGATGGCAGAGCTTGGGAATAGCTTTCTCAAAGAGAGTCCAAGTCTGAAAATTCCTATTTGTCAGAGAATCACATTTCCATCTCTCAGCCACTAATAATAACCTACAAAAGTGTTCACTTTCAGTTTTCAATGACCTCTTGTACTTGCTGCTGCCACAGAAATTGTCAGTTGACACAACTGGTATTTTCCCTCCAGCTAAGAAGCAGCTATGACTGTGAGGCACTGGTCAAGGAGAAGAAAGCTGAGTCCTTGAAGGGGGAATCTGATCACCCAGGCTGGGGATTCCTCCCCACCTTGTCTTTCCCATTTGCCTGCACATGCAACACCAAATAACACAATTTCAAGCCTTGGGTTGAGCAGGGGTGGAGGTGGTGGAAGCTTAGTTCTACTACCAACACTGAGTTTTCTGCACTGAGCGGGGTCTGCCTGCAGACAGATTTCCTTGGAAAGAAGACATCAACTTCACATCTGCTCAAAGTTGTGCTCTCACTGGAGGACTTTGGAGAGTCAACAGCCCTAGACTTCCTGCCTCACATGGATTTTAGCTGATAGCTCTAGCATGTGGTGTGTGTCAGTGTGCCCCATGGGCAGAGACATGTGAGCCTGTTTGTGAATAGTTCATTAAACAAGGAACTGGCTTTTGCTTTATTAGCCTTGTTTTCATGCTTGTCTGGACTGATATACAATGAGGTGTTTTCGGTTGAAGAGTTTTGAAAATTTGTAGTAACAAAATCTGGTTTGCTCTAGGTAAAAGCAGGAGTAATTCACTACAATTTATGTCTTGGGTCACAAAGATTAGAAAAGAAAATTTGTAATACTGTGTTTATCTCCTGGCACAGCAAAAAGAAGCAGAAAAGGCAACATCTTCATGAGAAACTGCGTGGCTCCCTTTTCTGGTGGCTCATTAGAGTGCTGTGAAACCACAGTCTACACAGGTAGACAGTTAAGAGCCAAAATTTTTAATTAGTGCTTTTTTTAGATCTATGTACCCAATGATCTCTAGGAGCTTGACTTTTGGCCAGAAACCAGTCTAATGCTCTAAGTCATTGTCGGCCTGCAAAGACTGCTAGTGACTAGCTAGTGACTAATTTATGACTTGTTCTCTCCACAGTTAGTCAGAGTACTGCAAGTTTCCTCAGTGTGAAGTGGCAACCAAGAGGAGGAAGTAGGGCAGAGAAAAAGATGGGGAAGAAAACTAAAATGGGAAAAGTTTATTTTTATACAACCTGGACTGAAAGAAAAAGAATCAAACTAACCTGACAGATATGCATTAATGTGGGGTTCAGCCAGGTAAAATGCCAGGAACTGTTGGGGTTCCAGGGACTTGTGTAATTTTAAATCAACATTAGATTGTCAGAAAAAAAACAACCAAACAAAAAAACCCAAAAACAACAACAATAACAACAACAAACAACCTGCCAAGACCCAAAATATTGGTTATCACGAACACCATATTAATGAATTTTTGCTCAGTGTACCATGGATCAGGCAGCAAATTCTGGTTTTGAAGAGCCCTGGTTGTGTTCTCTGGGTTATGGTGATCCTTTCAAAGATTACTTTAGTTGCATTTGGTGATGGTCTTACCAAGGTGTCTTGGAGAACTGGAGAAAGTTCAATAGGATGTAATACAAATCTTTGGACTGGTAGATCTCAGAGGAGGAATTTTGAAAGGGGAATTGGTGAAGACCATAATGAGATAGTTTATGGAGAATATTTTTAAATGGTAAACAGTAAAATCGTAGCTGATTTATAACATGATGACATGAAAGTTTCACATTTGAAACTGATCTAAAATGCTGCATGAGGCTTTCATGTGATCAAAAACGTAGACATCAGTTAAGTAACAAAAATACCATTTAATGCAACTGTTGCTTTCTTAGACCTTCCTTTTCAAGCTGTGTGTTCTAGAGGTGGTATTGTATTCTCAGCCAGTGCAGGAAAACAACATATGTTAAAAGATTTAGTGCTTTAGTTAAGTATTTCCTGGGATCCTATCAAAAAACCCCAAAACTTTTCAACCCCAAAAGATACTTTTTTCCTGCATAAACTGAAGAAATTCATAGAAGAGCCCAGGGTAGGAACAGCTATGCAATTTTTGGTGGGTTTTTTTGGTTGTTTTTTTTTTGTTTTGTTTTTTTTTTTTTTTTTTTTTGTTTTTTTTTGGGGGGGATGTTTTTGGGTTTTTTGGGGGAGTTTTTGGAGGGTTTTTTTTGGTTTTTTTTTGTTTGTTTTTTGGTTTTTTTGTGCTGGAAGACAGCTTGTTTCAACAGTGCAGGCTTATGAGCATATACTGGAAACACAATAGAACAAGCTGGAAGCATTTTGGATGAAAGGCTTTTGTTGATTATATGTATAGAAGTGCCAATAATTCTTCAAATGGATAGCAACCAAGACTGAACCTCAAGAAATTCAGACTGTTCAATTCAGATAAGCATCCAGAAATTAGTCTCTTGAACCAAAACTTGTCCAAACCTCTTTGGTCTGGAAGTCAGGGTGGAAATGTTTCACGAGGAGATTTTCTTATGAGTTTTCCAGTGCTCATTTCCTTTTGCCTGCAAAAGGATATCATGAGAACAACTCCTTATAGTGTGATGTGTCTGCAATTAGGTTCCTGCACTTGGCTGAAAAACACCGCAGCACTTAACCAAGCCTATTTTGAAGCTGTGCAGGGAATGGATTTTATGCCAAGTCCAGCCCTAATAATCACATAGGAGAGATAAACCATGTACTCTTATGCAATGAAAAATGCATAGTATTAATTCCTTTGCAAGATTTTAAAGCCACTTCCCTTCTTCTTGTGGCATTAAATCTGATAGTTTCATTTTGAAACAGAACTTGGACTGAAACTGAGTTCATTTGTAAGTGAACTTCAAATTAAGTCTAACAGTAGAAAAATTGCTAATCTAACTGAATTGTTTCTGCTCTTCCCTTTTCCATGTCTGTTGTAGTGTATAATCACATTTTGACATACATTCCAGATTTTAATCTATATTCCATATGATCCTTTCTGTGAAAAATAAAAAGACAGCTTTTCCAATGGCTTTGCTGTGAACTAGGCTAGGAGAGCTGGGCAATGTTGGGAAAACATATGAAAAAGATAGAAAGTGTTATATAGTTAGTAAAATACGTTCTTTTGTCTCCCTTTTATTAGACTCAAAAATTCAAAATACAGGAACTTAACACTGAACTGAGCTGTTGCTATGGGATATCCATGTGCTTGGCTATAATTCACACAGTTGCCAGCAGTTTCATGCTGGCCTGTGTAGCTCCTTGGAAGTTCAGTACCACCTGCAATTCAAACTTTGTTTCTTTTACCCACAAATGAATCAAAGGCGCTGCAATCACCAAGGGTAACTCTAGTCAATCTAGATAGGAAACGTTATCTTCAAAAGCAGCAAAAAATGGTCATTCCTAAATAAATTCTGGCAGAGATAGTGCTAAATCAGAATAAAAATGTTGTGGTTTTTTCACACTGAGGTGTCAACTTATCTGTTATAAAGATAGAGGAACAGAAAGCTGGACAGGAGACTTTACCCTTTACCCATCAGCAGCCTTTCCCATACAAACCTGCATAGCTTCTTCTGTTCAGCTTTCAAAAGGAATGAAAAAAGCTTATTAGTATTTCTTGCATAATGCTGTTTCAGTCAAAAAAGGGTCTTCAGAAGTACCTAACTACAGAGTTTCCAGAAGTTTTGAGGTGATTTATATACCCTTTGCAGCATAAACTGTAGCATAAATAAAGCTTTAAGCACCTTCACATTTGAAAATTGGAAGTCAGCTTTTACATAACATTTGTGTTTTTCAGAATTTCACCTGTATAGATAAGTAGTTGCTTTCATTTTTTCAAGTCCAGGTCTCCATTTTCTTTGTAACTTCATTTTAATTTTGCGCATTCCTAAGAGTGCATGTCAGTTTTATTTGCAGTCAGCCTAGATCACACCAGCTGTTTTGTTTCCCAGAGCTTTCTGTAAAAGGGAAACATCAGGAATACTTTGTAGTTTATGTTGTTTGCTTGCACTAGTCTGAATAATAGCTAATAGACACATTCTTTGGAATTTGTCAGGACAGGGATTCATCTTTTATTTCAACTGATTTCTGATGAAATAGCCCACAGAAGTAACCACAATGTCAGAGGTTAAGGAAACAACTCTGTTTAAAAAAAGAAAAAACCAAACCAGGAGCGAGTCAGACGTTGAGAAATACAGTTATTTTTTTCCAAATTCTTCCTCATCATTTGGTTTCTTTCTGATTCTGTTATACTTAAGCCTTTGAATTTTTTCTCTGATTTGTTACATGTATCCAGAGTTGCTTCTGCCTCAAAACCAGAAAATCATCCTGAAAGGACCATAGTTCAGTGATGGAATTAATGATCTTACGTAGTCTAATCACTCAGGACATTATATTCTTTGAAGTGAAGAGTTTCACTGATCAGTTATTTGCTGAAGTCTGAAAAAAATCACTGTGCTTGTCAAATGTCAATTTGACAAATGTCAAACCACAGCTTTATTCTTTACTCCGTCTCCACTGTTCCTGAATGGATGGCACATAAACAGAGAGAGAGGAGGACAAGAAAAACTGTATGCTTTCTCCAAAAATGAAACAGCTTTAAACTAGTCAGAATAAACAACAAAGAAACCAAGGAGACCACAGAAAATGGTTTAAGATGTGTTAACCCCAATGCACCTTGCATAGAGAGGGATTGTATGGAATTCAAGGTTGTTAGGGTAAGTCCCACACAGAGTCACCTAAAAGTTCTCTGTTGCCTTCCCTAATTCATGTCCAAATTAAATTCTGACTGACCACTTCTGTGGGTGTGGACTTTCAGTATCTGCTCTTGAATCTGCTTTTATGTTCCTTCCTACTGTTGTTTTGGAATGAGCAAAATATAATTTTAACCCTAGTTTCCCCAAAATAGTCATTCTTGATAAGAAGCTACACTAGGCAACTCAGACATTACAAAGAGCATGACATCCATGTGAACCTGCCTTCCTACAGCTTATTTCAGTGTCTGTGGTAATCTAAAAACCCAGGGAAAGCTTCAAGCACATTATTTCAGAAAAATATATTGGTGCTCACTTGAAAATTATACCAAGCAGCAATAGGAATTTCAAGTAGGAATTTCATTTTCTCTTCTAGAAAAGGACATCAAAGAGCAAGGGCACTGTTCACTTTTGTCATTTCCTTCAATAAGAAAAGGAAAAGCCAACCCTAGGTACTTGCATTATTTTAATCAAAAATAAAAAATGTATGTTAATCAGCTCTGAAGCTTGAGAGAGCCCTTTCTTCATGCAATTGTTTCTTAATTAAACCCTAAATACAGGAAAAGAAGTTGGGAACTTAGATGCAGCCTATGGTCAAGTTAAAATGCAACCAATCAGATTAAAACCTGGTACAAGCGGGTACGGAAGGAAATACAGGTAAAATTTGTCTCTTTTACTACAAATATGATCCCCCTTTCATGAGCATAGAGAGAATGAAAAAGTAAATAGTTGTCTAGACCCTCATAAGTGTCTCTAAGAAGTGCAGTGATGGAAAGAAAAGGCAGGGATCTGAAGAGCTAATGATAATTTCATCGTTGTCCCTGGCAGTTCAGATGAATATATGATTAATGTCAACGTGACCCTCTTTTTTAAATACATTGTTAGAAGACTTGCAACACTTTGGTTTACCTATGCCTTCCTCTCCTACAAAAAAACTCCAACCAACCCACCAATAATAACAAAAGCCCCACCCAACCAAAACCCTTAAAAGCAGCACAATTATAGGATCATATTTTTTCCTCAGTAGAAAGGGGAAGCTCAGGGCAGAACCAAGACCACCAAACCTGGGAAAGTTTATAAATGGAAAAGAACCAGAGTGACATAGAGCAATCCTATCATACTGAAATATTGTATCTTAGCCACTAAATAGAATTGAAATTAAAACTATAAATTACCATTATTACCTGTACAGAGTCCAGTTTGGTCAACCATACACACCTGAGTAATTGCAATGGACCTATTTGGGCCTTATTTGTACATTATAAAGACATGGAAGTGCTGGTGGCAGAACCAGACCCATTAAATGTAAGTGAAGCTTTACACCAAGAGTTGTCAATTCAACTATATATAATTCCCCACTTACAAACCACATATCTTTCTCTCGTACTGTACTTCTTTGTCTCCATAAAGGAAAATCTGCCAGGCTTGCAGTGTGCATAACTGCATACATGACAGTTTTGTAGTGGATCATTTCATGGAGGTCCTCTACACATCCTCAGAGCACTAGGACTACTTCCAGTTCAGCATGTTTGCCACAAAATCTCATTTATTTTTGCACAAGATATTGAAATAGGGGAAAGGAAATATATGATGTAGTTTCCTGTAGCATGAGTGTGATGCTTTTGAATAGCCAGGTTTTCTTTCCGTGCCCCAAAGCTCAATTCCATGTTGTCACAAAACCAGCATTTCTTATTATTTTGGAGTCACCCTGATATGTTGAAGGAGGAATACTTTTTACATAATTCCCTTTCTTTATTGTGGCTCATCAGAAAGACCTGCATCCATTTGAGATAGAGGCAAGAATGTAGCCTGTATGTGTGGATGATGATTCAGATGAGCAAAACCAGCAGTTTTAGCAAATTTCTTCCTCCCACTCATAGAAATTAAGAATGCTGGAATTAGAGGAGAATTGATTGAATGGTGTTCTTTCCTGGGAACTGCAGTTCTCTATTTGTGCTAACTTGCAAGAAAGGATAAAAAATGTCACATTGAAAAACACAGGAACACTGAAGAAAAAAAAAAATCAAGTTTTGTTCAAAATTCTATCTTGACTAATTAATTTCTTTCTGTTAAGAATTTAATTTATAGCCTTTTTAATTTTCTTGTCAGATTCTGTGACAAGAGAAAAATGTTAGAGCGTGCAGAAATAATGAAACTTTATGGCAGAGTATCTGAGACAAGCATGTGACTCAACCTGGAGTTCTTGAATCTACATCCATTATTATTAGTTATAGGTTATAAATAGAATTTACTGACATATTTACAGACAAGAAATTCTGGGGATTAAGCTTAACTATGACAGTGTGAGCACTTGGCAATTCCTGAAACGTTGCTTTAAATTTAGAAATCAAGATTTCTCACTGAAGTACATGTGAAGTCAAACAGTATTTGTAGGATGGGATAGGACACAGGCAGGATGAAATGTCCAGCATTTGCACTGAGATACTTCCAGGGGGCTCTACCAGGGGAACATACAGACATCTGATGGATTATCTCATGTAATTTCCATTAAACCTGCTGCACAAACCATTTTGAGCAACATTACCCACAGAGACCTATAATGCCTATTCAGGATCCAGACTGAATCCAGAGCCACTCTGGCTAAATGCCCTTCCAGGGTCGTGACTGAAGCATTGTTTGAGGTCTTGTATTTAATGAGACCAATCAGCATCCAGTGCTGCATTCCTGTTGGCAAGCCCTGAAGAAGGCTGCCCAGGGTGGAAAGAGGTGTGGAGAAAGCCCAGATGTTGTTCTCTAAGCTCAGGTGTCTGGGGCTGCCCCTGATGAGGTAGGACCTGTGTACTTTGCAGAATTTATTTTCAAAGCTTTCCCAGTGGCTCCAATACCTGAACAACTTTCAACTCTGCTACTGTTGCCTTCTGTAAGCATTGAAATTGTTCTGCTTGCTTAAAAAAAAAAAAAAA